>PVLD010008048.1:0-86931 GCA_004027595.1 Dinomys branickii
CTCTATTGCATTAATTTCTGCCCTGAGTTTTATAATCTCCTCCCTTCTTTGGGCTCTTGGTTTGGCTTGTTGCTCTTTTTCTAAGAGTTTGAGGTGTATCATTAGGTTATTTATTTGTTCTCTTTCTATTTTCTTTGTATATGATTTCATTGCTATAAATTTCCCTCTGAGGACTGCTTTCATTGCATCTCACAGATTCTGATAGGTTGTACTTGCGTTTTCATTTATTTGTAGGTAATTTTTAATTTCTTCTTTACTTTCTTGTGTGACCCAATGATTATTCAGTAGGTTGTTGTCTAATTTCCACGTGTTTATGTGGTTTTTGGAGTTCTCTTTGTCATTATTTTCCAATTTTATTGCACTGTGGTCCTATAATATGCATGGGATAATTTGAATTCTTTTGCATTTAGGTATATATGCTCTATGGGCTAGAATGTGGTCTATTTTGGAGAAAGACCAATGTGCAGCTGAGAAAAATGTGTATTCTGATGCTGTGGGGTGGAACACTCTGTATACATCTACTAAGTCCATTTGTTCACACTTTTGGTTCAGGTCTGTTATTTCTTTGCTGAGTTTATGTCCAGTTAACCTGTCTCTTTGCGTCAGAGGGGTGTTTATGTCACCTGTTGCAATAGTGTTATTAGTTATTTGATTTTTTACGTCTGTCAAGATTTTACTTGTGAAGTTAGGTGCTCCATTGTTTGGTGCATAAATGTTTAGGATTGTTACCTCTTCCTCTTGTAGCTTTCCCCTAACTAGTATGTAGTGGCCTTCTTTATCTTTTCTGATTGTTTTTGCTTTGAAGTTTACATTGTTTGCAAACATACTAGCTACCCCTGCTTTTTGCTGGGGGCCTGTTGCATGGATAATTGTTTTCCAACCTTTAACTTTCAACCTGTGGATTTCTTTTTGAGTAAAATGTGTTTCCTGTATACAGCATATCATTGGATTGTGTTCCTTAATCCACTCTGTGAATCTTTTCCTTTTGACTGGTGAATTGAGCCCATTTACATTAATGGTTACAATGGTTATATGTTGGTTTATTCTAGTCATGTTATTTACTTGAAGTTTTCCTTCTTTTGCTAACTGTTTAATTTTTTGTTCTGTTTAGGGAGTTATTTCTATAGCTGTTCTTGGGATTGTGGTCTCTTTTTTCTCTGTCTAGAACATCTTTTAGTGCTTTTTCCAATGCTGGTTTGGCACTAATGAAGTTCTTCAGTTGTTCTTTGTGATGGAAATATTTTATTTCTCCATTGAATTTGAGGGATAATTTTGCAGGATACATCAGTCTGGGTTGGAAGTTGTTTTGTCTCAGAATCTGTAGTATCTCGCTCCAAGCTCTTCTTGCTTTCATGGTTTCCGTTGAGAAATCTGCTGTGATTCTGATGGGCTTTCCTTTATAGGTGATCTGTTTCATTTCTCTAGCAGGTTTTAATATTGTGTTCTTTTGCTGGATATCTGGGATCTTGACTATTATATGCCTGTGTGTGTTTTCCTTTGGGTTATGGATCATTGGGTTTCTATATGCCTCGCATAACTGAACTTCAGTGTCTTTTACCTTGTTTGGGAAATTTTCTGCTATTATTTCATCAAATATTCCTTTTATATCATTTGTGAGATCTCCTGCTGTTTCACACACTCCTATAATTCGAATATTGTTACGTTTTCCCTCATCTTGCAGCCGTTGGATTGACTTTCCTTGTGTCTTTGATGATATCATGAGATTCTTCCTTTCACGCTCATAAGCTGCCATGCTGTCTTCAAGTTCTGAAATTCTAGCTTCGGTTTCGTTTGAATGGTTTTGCATGCTTTCAGCGTTAGTTTTCAAATCCTGGCATTCTTTTTGGACCTGTTTCATTCTTGGTAATTCATTCCTAAATTGCTCTTGTAACGTTTCCATTTGTTTCCTATTTTCTTCTAGTCTTTTGTCTATTTCTTCTCTATGTGAACGGAACATTTCTTCCATCATTGTTCTCAGCTCGTTTTTTGTCTGAGAAATCATTGCGGGTATGTGGCTTATTTCTGCTTTAAGCTCTTTTATGGCCTGTTGGAGTTGTTTCATTTCGGATGCAATCGTTTCATAACTTGCAGGTATGTGGCTACCTGGTTCCCCTGTATCCTCACATTCAAAACTTGTTCTGGGTGGGGTTGAGTTTTGAGACTGCGTTTTGTTCCTCTGTTTTCCCATTTTTGGGTATCAGATTCAAAATGTGGAGCTATAAATTTCCCAGGCAGTTCAGCAGGCAAAGGTCTGCTGCAGAGGCTGCTCCAATGATTCCTTCTCTTTGGGAGAATGTCCCTTAAG
Source organism: Dinomys branickii (assembly GCA_004027595.1). NCBI lineage: Eukaryota > Metazoa > Chordata > Mammalia > Rodentia > Dinomyidae > Dinomys > Dinomys branickii. The sequence goes on from PVLD010008048.1 coordinate 2,306, forward strand.
CTGTCTGCTGAGATTTCCACTTCTACTCCCTACCCCGAGACCTGGCTGGGGCATATAAACAGCTCGCCGCCCCAGGGGTCTTGCAGACAGGCCACTCAGGTGTTCCTCCCTGGGTGGAGCTCCTTCCCCCCTCACAAATCCCGTCGGGGCACCTAGCTAGCTCTTCCTATCCAGGAGATCCCGCAGTCCTTAAAGCTGCTTTGATGTCACTTGCTGGGCAGAGCTTCTTCCCCACTCAGGAAAAACCGGTTAGAGCGCCCACTCAACTCACCCTGGGATCGTGCAGACAGGAATGCCGTTCAGATGTATCTCCCTGGATCAAGCTTTTTCCCGACTCAGAAATCCCGCCGATCACCGCTGCTACAGTTCACGCGGCGCCGGCTGTGGGGGTGGGGTTCTGAGCGGGATCCCGGACCGCTGCCCAGATTGGCGCAATCTGTCCCAGTAACACGTTCTCTGAGTTTCCTCTGCTCCGCTGCCTCCAACAAATCCTGGTTACAGCCGCCTCTGAACTGATCGGGTTCAGGAGCTGGAGGGGTCCATCCTGCCACAATCGCTGTCTCAGCTGTGCGCGATTTGAGCTGAGCTGAGGCCCAAGCGCAGCACCGATCCCTCGAGCGCCCAGCTCTCAGGATCCGCCCACTTCTCGCCGCGCGGCTTGTCCAGCCGGCCCTTTAATGCTCAGGCCGCGGAGAGCAGCCTGATCAGTTGGAATTTTGCATCCACGGACCGGGCACCCGCGCGCAAAGGATCGGTCTCTGGGAGAGATTCCCTCTGCCGCTCACCTGGTCACTATCTTCCCGGAAGTCCATAATGATTTTTAAAAGGTGTTCATAAAATGGTCAGTACATTCAACCAATAGTTCAACAAATATTTGTTGCCCTACTATGTCAGAGGCACATAGTTCTGAAGAGGACCCCATGGAGACACACGCAAACAGTATATGAGTTGAATCACTGCAGATAATGCTAAATGCAATGGGAATGTCCGATGGGGAAAGGGTGGGAATCTCACTTCTAGTCAAAGCATTTGTGAAGAAGTTCTACTGGACATGAGATTTGAAATTGCCCAGGATGAAGAAATTACACCTGCTCTAGAAAGACTAGAAAATAAAAAACTACAAGAAACTACAGCTCAACTGTGGGCACCTGTGGGAAACGGAATAAAGGCCAGTGTGTCTGGAGATCACTGAAAGAAGAGCAGTAGGATGGTGTCTTGGTTACTGTTCTCTCATTGCTGAGACAAAATACCCAACACCCCAAATGAAGGAAGGAAAGTTTTATTTAGCTTACATCATGTGGAAGTCTCAGTCCATACTTGGCTGGTTCAGAGGCAGAGTGGCACATGGCAGAGGGCAAACTGTTCATGGCAGCAGAGCACAGTGAAACAACCAGCAAAAGGGAGGAATGGCTGCAAGCAGCCTCTTTTCTTTCCTAACATTGTGAACAACCTACCCCCACCCACGAGGCATGAACCTCTCACACAATCTCCATGCCCTCCTCTTCCACAGGCTCAGGAAGTGTACAAAATAAACATCCCGGCTTCCTGCTAAGTCACTCTGCCAAACATCTGGACTTCCCAAGTTAACACAATGTATCTACTATAACAGATGGAGAGTTAGGTCTGAAAAATACCAGAAGCTGAATCATATAGGACATCATTGGCCTATAAAGGCAGAGTGTGGCCTTCCTTTTTGTTCGCCTGTAATTTGCTGCACTGTTTCATGCTGCAAATAACACAATTTGATTCAAACATTTAGAAAACATTCCAGCAATGTGTAGAAAAAGGCCTGCCTTTGTGAGGAAAATATCTTTATTACATGTACCTTTCTATTCCTCTTGAATTTACCAGTGAAAAAATATAACAACAGAGTAGTACTGATTTGTTATTATAATTCCACACGTACATCTTGCTTTTCATGCTTCCAAAGGTACAATATTTGTAATGTTACTCATGTGCATTTTAAATATAAAATTTTTAATTTTATCAGTTATGTTTTACCTTCAGACACATTTTCAGGTGTTCACTTTGTACAACTAATCTAAATACTCAGAAGTCTATGGAGAAAATGAATGACAGCCATTCCAGCACGAGGCCATTTCTAAAGAAATAACCCAAAAATTTGAATTACTTTTGTCCTAAATGTAATTGCATGTTAACATGAAATTGCACGTTAACCCTGAATAATAGCAAAACTAAAAATTGTCAATATTTCACTTTTGATTCCTCCTTAAAACTAAAACCCTGATATACTAAAACAAACTGAAATCTATTTTTTTTTTTTTTTTGCGGTACTGGGGATCAAACTCAGGACCCTGCGCTTGCTAGGCAAGCGCTTATTCCACTGAGCTATATCCCCAGCCCCCACAAACTGAAATCTAAATCACAATGCTGTTTTAAATTCATTTTTGGCTGCAAGTAGACACATTTTTATCCTACAACAACAGATGTGTCTAATAGAATTGATCTTGTTGGCAGTGTTACTCTTCTATACATAGAAATCAATATTAACAACATTTGCCATTGCTCATTCTAGCAAGGAAATTTTTACCATTCATAAAGTCAGGCTGAACTTATTTTCCATCATAATGTTACAGCCTATTTTTGATGAAAAACATTTTTATCTGCAATTGGCTGAGTCATTTATCTTAGTGCAACATCACTGGCAATAGAAAGAGTCAGAAAATAGATATAGGAAATTTGTCATCATTAATTACACTGAGGCTTGGGATTAGGGTCTGGGAGCTTCCAGTGGCAGACTCAGAAAGAGGGTGATATAGTTTGTGATTCAAACACAATTAAGTGTAACACCTTGCTAATATCTCTTTAGTTGCCTCTTTAGAAGCAGGGTCAACTCAGTCTACATGATAATGACTAGTAGGCTACCAGTTCTTTGTGTCACCTGAATATACTGAGGACATAGTAGTTGAGCTTCCTGACAAATTCTCTAACCATCCACTGTATGTTACAGATGAGAACAGCTAGTATCTATGAACAAATGAAATGAGAGACTACAGCAACTGCCAAGCTAGGTTTTCTTTCACACTGTGATTGCCTGGATCACAAAAATTTCAAAAGAAACATGAAACGACACACAGATTTATCTAAAAACGCAGCCAGTAAAGATAAATTAAAATACAGCCATCTGCCAGCACCATCCTATTAACAAACTTTGAATAAACTTCAAAATATTTTGGATCATATCAATAACAGTATATAAAATTTGCCTCTTGTATGAAATATAGAAATACTGATTAACCAAATGCCTGATAAGTAATAGCAGTTTGATGACCTATGCATTAACTTTTGCCTTAATATTTTCTGTTGTATAATTTAAAAGCCTTAAGTTACTTTTCTACTGACACTCTTCTATATTGATTATAGTTATTTTCTTATTGGTCCTGGTTTTTCAGTTTATTGAGATCAATAGCATGTGGTTATCCTAGTCCTTGTATTTGTACTCATTCATATATTTAATATCCTCAGTCTTTTTAGCACTGAGCCTTAATTTTGGTGTGTTAACTATTTCTTCGTCTCTAAACTTAGGTCAGCGTTTCTCTAAAGTTTACCAGAACTTTCTTGTACTGGCTTTTCTGTGTTTCATTTTTCTTCTGTGTTCCCAGAAAACAGTATTAAGAGATGGATACAACATGAGGAAAGGTGACACCCTATGAGTGCGTCACTGTGTACATTGTCACCTGTCCACGAGCTCATGTAATGAACATCCCCGTGAGTAGCCCCTTACGTGTAATCTCACTGAATCCTCCCGGCTTACCTGTGAAGGAGATGGACTTGTCACACTTTGGCATATCAGGAAACTATTCTTTAAAGACTTTGTTTTTAGCAAAGGACACAAAACTAGAAAAAGGCAGGCTGTAAATATGTATCTCGGATGTTCTGGTTTTAAATTTCCTGCTGTATTGTCCATACTATGTAGCTCCCCAAGCAGATTTCAGGATAGCACGGTAGTATCAGCAGAGTTGAATGCAATCATTTCAGGCTTAGAAAAGATAGAATTACACATCACTTCTCATTAAAGAAACCCTCCACGGGGCTAAATCATTTCTTTGTGGGTAAAAGGAAAAAAGAATAGCAAACTCCTGGGCCAGGGATATAACTCAGCGGCACAAGTGCCTGCCTAGAAAGCAAAAGGACCTGAGGTTGATTCCTGGTATGAAAAAAGAAAAAAAAAAAAGAATAGCCGACTTGTACATGTTTTTGAGCTTTATATATTGTTTACACTTTCATACTTCTCATTACTTTTGAATTTCACAAGGACTTGAGGTTATTAGCTGTAATTTACAGACTGAGAAGGTTGGTGTGGGGAAAGCCTGGAAATTAAAACATTTCCACAGTAAGTATCAATGCTGGGACTTGAGCCTTATTCTTGCAATTTAGTGTTTGCTTCCCTATGTATTATAACTCATGACATCTATAAATTATTGATAAATTCTATTGTTCTGCTTTCTCAGGAAATTTTGTTCTGATTACACACTATCATTTCCTTCAACAGAAGACTAAACTCTTCATGAAATAAAGGACATGACAAGTGTTCTAAAGAAGATGAAAACCAAGGGGTCAGTTTTATGTTTATTGCATTACACAATGAGGTTAGAACCTACCTTCCCAATATAAGTCATTTTTGGCATAAGGATGTCTGGAGCTGATGGCAATAGAGAACCAACAGGTGTAAGAAGAATTTTTTGCTCTCCCTTTTTCCCTTCATGAAGCTGCCCCAATTTTCTATTGTACCAGAAAGAAAACTCATCACTGAGTCAGAGATGATATTGAGATGACGTGTGATAAACAGACTTTAAGTAACTACTATTTCCCCCATGAACGTCATAGTCATTTCTCCATGGTTTATTATTAGCTGAAGTCCAACCCCCCTTTAGTTTCCTTTGTTAAAATGATATTCTATTATGTATATCTAGACGTGCCTGTAAAGCCTCATGTATTCCATATGTGGAGGTTTGGGGAGATGACTAGATCACCGCGGGTATGGTTCAGGGCGTGTAATAACCAGGATTACTCCACGGATTGGTTTAGCATAGTTCTGGGTATGACTGAATGGATTTACTGAGCACAGAAGACCCCCCTGGGAGTGAACTGCACCCAACAATACACTTGTTGCCTGTAGAGAATAAAAAGGGAAAGGAAGGGTTCCTGCTTCTGCCCCTGCCCTGTTTCTCTTGTCTTGTCCATCTCCCATTCTGCCCTGCTTTGGTGCCAACTGACTACGGACAGAAACCTCCGCAAACTATGGGCTACAATAAGCCTTTCTTCCCCTTACTTCTGGGTGTCAGGTATTTAGTCCCAGCAATGAAAAACGAAGTAAGTCAATATATAAAACACTGAGCTTAAACTATTTCCAGTGTTCAGTTCTGTGTTCGAGAATCCTATGAACATAAAACATGATGGTTTCCTCCCATTAAGCTATCTTTCGGTGGTCTAATTCACAGTTTAGTTACTTTCCCTGAGGATAGGAAAAAGTCTTCCTTACAAGCACTACAACATGTATCATTTTTAAAATTATGAAACATCTCAAAACTGTCTGTTCTCTGGTGACCTACTCCTGACAGCTTCGATTACATCAACTCTAATGTGTCAGTTACTAAAACGTAACGCAGCATTATTAAGATTCGCTGTATAGATATGGTTAAGTATATTTCAAATAATGAGGAGAAAATTAAAACTAAAGGCAAAATTCCTGGTTGCATGTGTAGCTCCATGGTAAAGCACTTGCTTTTCACGTCCAAGGCCTGGATTCAATCCCCAACACCATACAAATTCTTTATGTCTTTGCAAGTATAACAGTACTTAACATAATTTGAAATTTTATGTATAGGCATATTTTGAGAAAGAATTTCATGTGGTTATCAATGTTGTACCCTCCCTCAGCACGCACGCACACACACACACACACACACGCACATGCACACACACACACACACCTCTAGATCTTTGTTCAGCCCTGTTCACTGCTTTTCCACTGTTTTTCTGTTTCTTATCCACAGGCATGAAATATACATGATTTTTAAATTCTAAGCATTATTATTTTGTTTTTGAAAATATAATATCTATTGTAATTTGATGGCTATTGTCTTAGTTACTTTTCTCATTGCTGAGACAAAATATCCAACATTTAAAATTAAAGGAGGGGAGGTGTCTTCAGCCTCACAGGGTGTAGAGATGTCAGTTCAGAGTTGGCTGGCTCCTAGGCGGGGTGGCACGGCCAAGGGGCACTGTGGAGGAGGAGCGGTCCGTGGCAGGCGGGGCACCCAGGAGGCAGCAGTGCAGTGAGCAGCTGGCAAAGGCAGCCTGCCTTGCCCTTTTATCCCTGCCAGACCCCCATGCTTTGGGCGCTGCCACCCAAATGTAGCGTGGGCCTTCCCATTCTCCACACCCAGAACTATGCCAAACCAATCGGTGGACTAATTTAGCAATTACACTTGCTTAATCCCAGTATCACGCACCCTAGCTCCAGCCACTTCTGAAAAGCCCCACTTATAACCGCACGAGGCTTTGGGAGGCATAAGCCTTAACAGTTACACTTTTCCCCCCTCTCTCTCTGTTCTCTTTTCTTTCCGAATTTCAATTCCCTCTCACCACAAGACCTACTTATTTTGTTCACAATAATATACATCCTTCCCAAACCACTATTCATGTCTTCATTTAAATCCACGTGGGTTCAAATAATGTTTATAAGTATGTTTCTGTGTGACCTATGCTCACACATTACATTATATACAAATACAATGTGTTGTAAAAATGTCATGATTCTCAGTCTCTGTGAACATTTCATTTTTGATATCTATTTGTGATGATAGAGAGCTTATTTTTCCTGCTGTGGTATATACTGTGCCACTGTATGCATATGTCTATTCATTCCCTTATACTTGACCACATTTCTAAATCTTTATTGTAAAAAGGATGCAGAAATTATTCATTTATAGGAAAACGAATGTACCTTGAGGACATAATGCTAAGTGAAGCAAATCAGATGGGCAAGTTTAAATACCACATAGTTTCTCTTACGAGAAATCCAAATTATAAAAAAGAGCACAATTCAAGGTAGATAATAGGAAGTGGAGAGATAGATCTTTGTGAATGGGGAAGCACAGCGAGGCAGGAGGGGCAGGGAGAGTGGGGAGGGAAGGTGATGAAAATGGAATTAAGATGTGTTATGTATGTGCACTGACTCCACATATAATGTACTGCACACATGTACTAATATATATATATAATATATGTACTAATGAATTGTATATGTATTATATATATGTACTATTATATATATACATATGTGTGTGTGTGTATACACACACACACACACACACACACACACACACATATATATTTAGCCCACATTTCTCTTTATACAAGTGTGTGTTTGTACAGGATTTTGTGGCGATAGCGCTAATTTCCGGCTGGAAGAGAAGGGCCATGTTTTCATCTCTGGGGATGCCTGGAATTATGAATTTTTATTCTTGGTCAAGATGAGTAGAGTTTATAATGTTCTCGTTAGTGTTTGAAACTCCGACTTTAAAGTTAGCTTCTTTACTGACAGCACATGGCCTAAGCAATTCAGTAATCCTGGTTCGAGTGTGTGGAGAGATCTGAGAACTCGGGGGAAGTCCTCCCAAACCCAAAATTGCTGGCACAGCTCCTTGCAGTTCCAGTCAGCAGCTCAGCCCTGGCCTCGTGACCAAACATTGGGCCCATAAGGAGCTCCTAGTATAGCTGTTCTTTGGATTTCTGATGTCTGCTTGCTTGCTTTCAATAGAAGTTTTCTGTGGGGAGACTCTGGAATTTGTCACTCTGTTCAAGTGTCTGCACTGAGAGAAACAATACAGACATATGGGCAGGAGTGAAATTGTTCAGTCATAAGGAATTATCTTATTTCATGTCAATAAATTGCAGAAAGGAGGAGTGCGTGCAGATGTGTGTGGGAGAAAGACTCCCACACACTTCTTCCTGCAAGAAAGTGCGTGGGAGGCGTCCCACTTGTCCCCATTCTTTCTAGCTTTGGATGTCACCTAAACTTTCAGTTTTGATGATTTGCAAAGTTTCTCACCATTCTTTTAATGTGCATTCCTAATCTATCTGTTGGTCTCTTTAAATATACACTGGACATTCATATTTCCCTTTGCAAATTGCTTATTTTAATCCCTTGATATTTTTATTTTTGTTTATCAACATTTGTTCCTGGAATACTCTTTCTCAGTAGTCAAAATATTATTTCCTTCCCTATCACTTTGCTTTTTAAGCGAATCTCTTCCATTTCTACTCAGTTTCCTTCTTTGTTAAATAAAAGCAATAATAATACCCAGAATTCCTGTATCCACTAAAGACTCAATGCTATAAGGTTCCGGAGCAACATCTGCCATGTTGTGAGGGTCTCATCAATATATGCGATTTAGTAAATCTCTTTCCCTTGAATTGTTATTTTCATTGTAGCTAGATGTATATGTGCATTTAGGAAATGTAACTCTCTTCATTTAAATGGAATGATCTGTGTAGTACTACATTTAGTGAGGCATTGATGTGTCAGATGAGACTTTAGAGACTTAGTACATAAGAAAGAGTGACAGATGGAGAATAACTCTGCTGGAAAGTCAGAAGCTTCCCTCCACTTTGAGCTCACACTGACTGCACCCTCCTGCTTGTGCAGACGCAGACCCACGCCCCCTGCTGGCCTGCCTCTCTGCACCAACCACCTGAACTGCTGCTGACGGAAGGACTCACTACATCCTACGTTTGCATTTTCAAAACTCTAGCACTTGCACCACCCTGACTCTTGCACCTGCTGCATGATTTATCGCCCAGCGTATCAAAGTAATTTGAAAAACAGGAAACACAGAGTCTAAGATGTATATGATTTCTTCATTGAAATTAGATTTTGCTTTAGGGAAAGTAAGATATCCCCTTCTACGGTCATGATAGTAGATAGAATTGCTCATAAGTGCATGAGGAAGATATATATTCTCAAAACGTTATTACAGATACTGGCAAGTGGAGGTATGAAAAATACTGGGGTGGCGTGAACATTTGCACAGGCGCGTAGCACTTTTTGCTTAGTACAGAGTTTTCCTTTTGGTTGCTAACTAAAGTTTCCTAACATTGAAAACATTTTAGAAGTTCTCTGAAATGACCATTAAAGAAACTGCTAGTCTTGGTGTGTTCTTACACTAGTCTCTCTTCTGGGCACTTTTAACCAATATTCCTAGTCAGATACTTCCCTAAGGAATCATTGGGGACCTCTTACATTTACTTATCCAAATTTGGACCAATCTAAAGTGGACACTGTTGTGGCATTAACAACACTCAGCTTAAGTTTGTAAAAAGTATTACATACTCCCAAATTAGCTGCTAGGGCTCTCTGATGAAAGAGTGAAAGCCTACATCCTGGCTGAGAAGAGACCAGTGTGGTGTGAGCTCCAGCAGCAGGGCCCACCATAGGCAGGGCAAGAGGGAGTAGGCCTGTGTGAACCCCTTCTCAAGAACCCTTTCTGGCTTCTTCATGAAGGACAGTCATTCCCTTCCAGCAGTTCCATGCGCTTAGACTTCCAGCATATTCTGAATGACTCAATTCTACTCCTGTCCTCTGAAGTCCTAATAGATAAAATGAGAACATGGCTACTTCTCTTGGAAGATTTTGCGTTTACTTTGGATCTTTATTACATTAATCAATGAATTCAATTAATTAAGTACTCTGCAAAATATTATGCACTTAGAAATCGCGCAGGTACCAGGGCTTGCCAAATTCAGTTAGCCCTCTTATCTAATTCAATAGCAATACCGAGATATGTGTATGGTGCAAGGGTTATTAAGAAAGTCTTATTAGATAGCACTATTCTGTAAAGCATATGTCAGTAGGCTCAAGTCTCAAAAGCATAATGAAGAATGTTATTTTTATGGCTTTGTCCTGTAATTGTTACATAATGAAGTTATAGTGCACATAATGCAATGGCAATACACATGCTAGGTATATCTCATAAATCATGAGTGGAACTCATTTAATAAGCGCATGCTTTGGTCAACTCTTTGGCTAAGATACAGAGTTGCAAAGAAAAATTTTTTGTAAAATCTCTGTAGCTGCAAATGTGAGCACAACCATTTTGTGGGCAGACAGTGGAAGGGATTAGCTCTACACTTGCATGGCCGTGAGTACATTTTCCTAACAGCCCCTGTAGATGTAGGGTCCATTTTGAATGAATAGGTGGTAAAGTGTGATAACAAAGGAGATACTCTGATAAAGCAGATTTGTCTTCATAGTGCTTCCACAGCTTGAGTTTTATATCTTGTATCAACGTGGTATCTTCTCAAAGAATGCATTTTTCTTGATGGATTCTAAAGAATTTAATTAAAATAACTGTCTCTGTTCACATTTTACTTATAAGATTTCATGATGATGAACAGGTAGACTAAAATAAATTTTCCAAAGAATGACTAAAAACATTTTATTTCAATATACTTTCCAACATGAAGAACAAAGGTAAATCCTTGAATATTAGAGGACTTACATCTACCACTTTCAAAACAAAAATGTATTCCTTATATGGAAACTCTTTCCTTTGTCTGTTGGTTTGTGCTTATTTACCCTAAAACCTTGTGTTAATTACTTTAAAATGCTGAGTCCAGGCAATAAACAGGTCCATTGTTCAGAGTTGTTTGTTGGTTCTTTTAAATTTTCTTTGTTTGGGGGGTTTCATTATGTTATCCAGGCTCATCTTGGACTTCTTTGCTCAAGTGATCCTCCTGCCTCAGCCTCCAAAGTACCTGTAAACACAGGTGCACATTCCTAAGTCCTACTCAACTTTCTCCTCCTTTGTCACAATGCTATTTTTCTGTGTTTGTTAAGAGCTCTGTCATGACACGCAACTACAAAGTGTGACCTTATAACACGGTGAATGCTGCTGCTGAGTGCCAAGCAGGAGAAACCGAGAAATCTTCAACAGGAAAAAGGAAAAGCAGGGGCTCAACATTTACTCACTATGTGTTACAAGTTTGCGCTTGTTTCGTGCAGTCAGTAGGAGGTGAGTTGAGTTTCAGGAAAGATGTATTTTAAAGCATGCCCAACGTCATTTGCTATGAACAATATATTGCAGTAAATTCTGGGCCATCAGTCTGGCCGTCCACACCTACCTGCTCAGGCAGTTGCTCTGACCTCTCCCCTGGCCCTCGGATGCTTCTACATTTCTGCTCCAAGCACGAGACCAAGAAGGCCAGAGCCTGCCCCTGGAAACCAGGACGAAGCCACGAGCAGTGGCTCAGGACTCCTTGGGTGAGTGTGTGTAGTCACAGCTGCCTGTCCGCATATATCCTCTGGCTCCAAAGCTCTCTCTGTTGGCCCTGCGGCACAATATGTGACCAATAAAGCTCCCTAGTTTCCACAAAAAATGAATTCTGTCAATAATGTTGCAGTTATCAAATTGTGCTGCTTCGGATTCCAACTTTGGAAGAACTACCACCATAGGAGTTGAGATTTGACTCTATGTAGAACCCTGAGACCAAGGTTTGGAATTCTCCATGGAAGTCACCCAGTTTTCTCAGGAAAAAGAAAACGTCAATCGATATTCACTATCAAGGTGATGCTGTGTGCATTTTACTGACCTTGATGGAGCTGTACAAGCTGAATCTGTGCTCAGGCGCATTATGGCAAACTCTGAATATTATGGTAGAATTTTAAATTGAGTAGAAAACAGCCAAAGGCATCGACAAACTATTTTATCCGCTATCACAGAGATGCTCCATAATGTACAGCGCTCCTATTTTTATCACGTAAAAACACTAATGCGTTTCTTCATTTGCCTCTCTGCCAGATTTGTCCTCATGTGTTATCCGTATTTTCCACCAAAACAAACTGATCATGAAAGACAGATGTTTTGAGTGAACTCAGGATACTGAGGCATCCACCACTACACAACTAAAGACCCGCAAGAGGACTTCTAAAACTGCTTCGGACAGTAGCAGGGATGATGGGATAAGAGAGGATGATGGAGAGTGATTAATGACATTGTATCTCTTCCAGCATTAAGGGTTTAAGAATGTAAACATTCATTCTATATTTTGATCATATTTCGTGCATCCCCAGCCTTCATTTATTTGCTCTTGATTTTTTTTTTTTTTTTACCAGGAATCAAGCTCAGTATCTCGTGCTTGCCAGGCAGGCACTTGTGCCACTGAACTATATCCCCACCCCTCTTTTGCCCTTCATTTTAATTAATAATATCTTATTCGATTTTAGTCTTCAATATAAAGGTCAATAATTAATAAACACTTATGAATAGCAATAACACACGGACAATCTAATTAATTAAATAATCTGCATTTGGGAAATATTTGATTTCCTCATACATAAGAAGGCAGTAAAAAAGATAGGAACCTCAAGTATAAATAACAAATAATTTCAGAAGGAAAGTAACTGTCTTATTCAGTTCAGGCTGATATAACAAAATAGTGTATTTTTTTAAGTAACAGAACTTACTCCTCAAAGTTTGGATGTCTGGGAAATCCAGGATCAAGGTTGAGAGGTTCTGTCTCTAAGGTGGCACTTTGTGCTCTGTCCTATAGATTGGTGCCAGGTAGGTGGAAAAAGGAAAGATGTGGTCAGGCAGCTCTCTAAACCTCTTTTACAAGGCCATTAATTCAGGATTCCATCGCTTAATCACCTCCCAAGCATCCCATCTCCTAAGACTGCAAGGGTTAACATGAATTTGGAAAGAGCATAGTCATTCAAACCATGTGATTCTACCACTGGCCCCACAAAATTTGTGTCATTCTGAGATGCAGTACACATTCATTCTATTCTAATAATTTGGAAAGTCTTTGTCCATTCCAGCATAAACTAAAATTTATGTCCAATGTCTCACCTAAACTTCTAAGTAAGATGGGTGAGACTTGAGGTATAGCTCATCATGAGGCATATTTCCCACCAGCTGTGAGCTTATGCAATCAAACAAATCATGTGCTTCCCAAATTCAATCTTGGGACAGGTGTAGCACAGACATTCACATTCATAGAGAGAAACAGACAAGGGTCCCACAGTAAAGAAAGCAACATTAACTCTTGGAACTTGAGAATAACGTATGATTCCATGTCCTGACTTTAATACATACTGGGACAAGAGTTTCCCCTAATGCTCTGGAGGATGCCACACACATTTTTTACTGGGCCCACCCTCCTCAGCAGCTCTCACAGTTCAGAGATGAGTGCCAGGCACCCCCTAGGCTGGGATTTGATCATGGTGGCCCTACACATTTATTTAGGTCTGAGAAGTGGTCCTCTTCTCAAAGCTGTCCTGGGCTTTGCCCTAGAGAAGGGCTCTGTTGGTAATCCTAGCTCTAGGGCAATGCTTTGCCTAAGCCCTAAGGCTTTCCAAGGCATCCTTTGAAATCTACTCAGAAGAAGCTGCACCTCAGCAGCTCTTGCTCTCTGCATAACTACAGAGTCAACGCAGGAACTCCACCAATTTTAGACATTTTTAATCTTCCAAAATGGTTATCCTGGGCCTACTGAGCCATAGCCAGGGATTTCAATGAGCACAGTATCTGAAGTGAGGAAGCAAAGGCTTGATTTTGTATAGATAATGAACCCCAAAGTCCCACAGTTGCCCTGTGCCCTTTCCTTGGAAGCACTCCAAAATCAAGTCCCCATGACATTAGGCCTACAAGAGCGTGGAAGCCTCAAAGATGTCCAGGATGCTTTATGGTCATTACTTTACTATCGTGATAGGCAGCAACTGCCTTCTTTGTATCTGCACTCTGTCTTCATTAAATATTCACTGGAATACACCCTTGGCATTCTCTCAAGAACACTCCTTCTTACTATGTTCCACCTGGCCAGGGTAAACATTCTCTAAATCCTTAAACTCTACATTCTATTTCTTATTATAAATTCCATCTTTAGTTCATTTCTCTCTTTACACATTTTTACAATAAGCAGTCAGGAGAATCCCGGAAACACATTCAACATTTTGATTATAAACTTCTGCTAAATGTTTAATTTCATTGCTCATAAATTTCACCTTCCAAAAAGTTCTAGGACACAGACACAACTCAGGCAGATTAATTGCCACTTTAAAAAGGATGGCCTTTGCACCAGTGGCCAGACCTTATTCTTCCTTTGCATCTGAGGTCTTATCATAATAACTTCACCCTCTGTATTTCCATTAATATTCTGATTAAGACCACTTAAATCATCTCTAAAAAGAGTCGTCTTTACCACTTTCCTCTTGTTCTGAGCCCCTGTGTTTGTGGTCCAGCTTTTACCTATTGTCCAATTCGAAAGCTGATACCAAGTTTTAAGGTAACATTTGTTATAGAAACACCTCACTTCTGGATACCAATTAGTGTCTCAATCAGTTCAGGCAGTGAGAACAAAATATCATAGACTGAGTAATTTAGAAATAAAAGATATCTATTTCTCACAGTTCTTCAGACATAGGAGTTTAAAGTCAAGGTACTGACAGATTCATTGTCTGCCTCCAGCTTACTCTCTACACTCACGGTAGCATCTTGACCCAGTGTGGAGGGCAATGGAAGGAAACTGTGACTTCCTATGGCAGAAGGGGGTGGAGTATCTTTAAGGACATTAATCCCATTCATAAAGACAGATCCCAACAGCCTAATCCTCTTCCCAGGATCACACTCAATACTATCACTTTGGCAGTTAAATTCTGCCATCTGACTTTGGAGAGACACATGCCCTGAAACACTAGCAGAAATCACAAATACAGACAAAGATAAAAACTTAGCTTGTGCTTTGGGCTACTAAGAAAGAGCTGCAGGAAAGAGGACTGCAGGTACAGAAGTGAAGAGAGAGAGGGCGCTCACCGTGAAGCAAGGGAAAGGGTGGGGTGTGGGGCTGTAAGAGAAGACACGGAGAATGAAAAGGAGATTAAGTGAGATGTACTGTGTAAAGAAGTGGTAAGGACAAGGGGATTCAGCGTGGAAGCTGCCAGCGGAGGAAACAGCTTGGCCCATCGATTACGAAATCACTGGAGCATTGCCAAGAAGGTTCAGTAACACAGGCGAAGCCAGTGTGAGATTGAAGGGAAGAAGCAGAGTACAAGAATTTTCAGGGCCAGGGATGTGGCTCAGTGGTAGAATTCTTGCCTTTCACACACAAGGCTCTGGGTTTAATCTCCAGCACCACAAAAACTAAATTAAAAAAAAAAAAAAAAGATTTCCACATGATTCTTCCGTTTGAAGGCAAGAGAAAACTAAGAAAACTTTTTCTAAAGCTTGGGAGAATATGTGATCTTTAATAAAACAGATCATGGTTATAATCCCAGACAGAGATTATGAAGCGTAACTGCTGAGCAGAGTGAAGGGTTAGGTGTAGGCGGCATGCATGCGGCAGGGGCACTGTGATTCCTACAGCAGTGGGACTCTCCCAAGGTCAGGGGTACCGGCCTAGCCGGCACACTGAGCACAGCTTACCCGGACTGTCATTATACAAAATTTGATAGACAGGGGAGTAATCTATAAATTCCATTCTACCCTGAACATTTCCAAGAAACACAACCCTGGAGTATAAGATGCATAAATTAGCTGTGAGAAATTGCAGTTGTCATGGAATGAAAAGCAGCAGCAATTTGCTTTACTCAGAGTCACTGAAGTCATTTAAACACATAAAAACACAAGTCAGCTGGTGCTAATCTCGATCCACATTGATTTTCTCTTTAGACGGTAGCAACAGGGTTGGGGCAACGAGGGTGGCTAAATCTGTCACACTTCCTGGGCATCTCAGTCATGAGTCTGAGTGACAAAGATTTTACCTCTCTCAGAATAAAAATCAGTCACTTAAAATATCGGGAGAAGCATTATAAAAGAGACAAAACAAGTTTCATCCAAATATCAAGGTTTTAAGACCTCAGAGTAAGAATTAATGCTCAAGTGGCTGGCAGTGAAGGAACGCACCTTTAATCTAAGCAGTTTAGAGGCTGATGCAGGAGGATCACCATGAATTCAAGGCCAACCTGGGCTACACAGTGAGTTCAAAGCCAGCCTGAACTACATAGTGAGATTCTGTCTCAAATAAATAAAGAAACAAATATACAGAAAATTACTATTGAATTTATTCTAAAGCAAAAAGAATAGTTCAGCTGGAAGGAAGTATCTGTGTATAAGGAAAGGCAGAAAGATAAGTGTAGGGTTTGAGGCTGTCAGATTCTTATACAGAAGTTGTTAGAGTGGGATCCATCCATACAGAAGGGCCTGAAATATAGCCCTTGAGCCCCACAACACCACACCATGAGAAACCAAAAGTGCAACTATGGACCAAAATATGCAGTAGATATTGGTAAATAGGATGAAAGTGTTAAAATTGGAAGGAAAACACAGGAGAGAGGAGGGTAAGAGGAAGAAAGGGAAAAGAAAAAAGAAGACGAACCAAAGCTTTTGTAAATAAAGGTTGAACGGAGGGGAGGGGATTGGGGAAAATGTAGAATCAAGATACATTATGTACAAGTGAAAATTCCCTGTGATGATGTGGCAATTATGTATATCTAATTTGAAAAGTTTTGTGAATATTTGTCAAGATATATAAGATTTTGCCATATCTGTTCTCCTTTCCTCTCATTTTTTTATACACATCCATGTCACATGATGAAGTTTGGAAAGTTTCATTGGTGACACTGGACTTTCTCAGCTTACTGAAAAAGCATGCGAGGTCAGTTTGTATGCTTACTGATGATTATAATTAGATACACAAAGTATTCAATATTAAGCCAAAGGGAGGAGTTCTTTCAGGGTGGCTAAAACTGCATTTTGACATGTTACCGTCTAGTACAAATGGTTCCATGCTTGCCTTGGACTTTGCCCAGCCTGTAAATGAGCCATTTAAGGTTAGAGTTAAGGTTAGGGTTAGGGTTAGGGTTAGGGTTAGGGTTATGGTTCGGGTTAGAGTTAGGGTTAGGGTTAGGGTTAGGGTTAGGGTTAGGGTTAGGGTTAGGGTTAGGGTTAGGGTTACCTCTAAGCAGGAAGGATGAAAATGTTACTTGGAATAGGGGTCAGGGCTTGCCTTACATAGAAGACGTTCTGCGTTCCATCCCCCCCCACACACAAAGTTGCACTAGTTTTTTCTTATCCTTCCTTTATTGAGTCAATGTTATTATAAAAATAAAATACACATAGATTTAATCGTTTTAATATCTATTAAATATTACTATTTTCTCTTTTTGATGATTTGATTTTAAATTTTTGAATATTTACAATATCATGGTCCCATATGTCAAAAGTGTAAGGTTTATTGATAAATATTTCACACCTTCTTTTCTTAAACTGAAAAATTTCCCGGTCTATAGACTTGCAGCTAAATCATGCTTGTTATTAACTGCTACTTACCCCTTGTCTTATTTTTCTTTACAAATTCAATGAAAGGAAAAGTTATTCAAATACATAATAAACTACCAACAATTTTGATAAGTATGACTTTGTGAAACGATTTTGAAAATTTTTTTCCAGCACAAAACAAATAAAAGAAAAACAATTCAAAATAACTGAAGACAAAAGACAAGCAACAAGCTGAAAAAAAGTATTGCAATGTGCAAATTCTCAAGGATTAATATGCTTAATATAATAAAATTATGACTATTCATGGTCATATAAATCAATGAAATAATTCCATTTATCAGTAAAACATTTTAGTATTAATTCAGTTTTAAATATAATGTACATAAACCTGCACGTTTTATATTTTCTTTATATACTTTCCAAATTTTTCACAATATTGTTTGCCTTCTAGCAGGCATATAGCTAAACAAGTCCACATACAACCGTATTTATACCTATATCTGTTTATCTTCATTACAATCTGTTGTTAAAATGAAATTGGGTATCTCACATTTAGTCAAATGGTGTTGTATGTGGAAAAGAAATTTAGTAATAAACATTTCTATGGGGGACCACTTGTGCAAGTTTTGGTGATAAAGGTTCATGTGGCTCTACTTCCAGATTTCCTAAATCTAACCAGTCTAAGTGAGAAAAACCAAGATATTCAAATTTGGCTTTATCTGGAGAAGGAAGAAAACACAGGATTGACTACATCTCACAGAACTACAATAATCTGTTACTAAAGTTCTCCTTTGCAGCTGCTACAATGCTAGAAAATTCCTGGTAAGTTTCCTGATGGATTACCTGCAAATGTCAAGTATTCTAAATGTACTTTTCAATATTGAAAATATTTTACCTGCCACTTTCAAGGCCTCTTTCAAATGCTTGTAGTTTTCCTTCAGATATTTTGATATTGCAGAACATCCTTTTGGTTGTTTTTGCTACACTATGTAGGCTTTTGGTCAGTACACTGACTTATATTGTAAAGTTAGTAAAATATCTAAGGTTGTTAAACCAACCCCTATCAGTAAGCTGGGGATATTCCTGTCCCCTTTCACTCATAAATAGCCTAATGCAGTCCATGCCAGCTGTGAATTCCTCCAAGACTGACCTTCTGATCAGCCACTGGATATTATTGTACCAACGTAGGGCATTGTACTCTGCCTGAACCTCACCAAGAAATACCTCAAACTGTCAAAATTTAAGCACATAAGCCATGACGCAGTTCACCAGTTTTGTGACCCCTTTGAGAATATCACCAAAGTTTGCTGCTTTCCCTAGTACAAAGATCTTCATGGTGTATAACACAGCGAAATGGAATGACTGGATGACTTGCTTCCATAACAGAGAGCCCTACGAAAGCACATGCTGCTCCACTATACGAAGTGCCCCATCAGCAGTAAAGGAAAACACATGTTCTGGTCTTATGTCTTGTGATGAAAAAGCCTCCAAAACAGCACAGCAGGTATCTATCCCATGTGTTCTTCTAAGCAAAGAAGCCAGTTTCACCAGCTCTTCTCTTAGGGTGTCACCAACAGCAGGACACACAATTACTTCCAGCCATGCCTGATTATTTATGTCTGGGCTCTTATCCAAGCACGTGGAGTAACCGCTGCCTTCTCTGACTCAGCGGTGAACTGCCCAGCAACATCACTCACTTGAGCTTTAGCAGTGTTTCTGCAAAGTGACATGGCAGAGATGCATTGTATAATTGTATCCTTGTTTGAGAAATCATGAAAAGGGGCTTCTCTCCCAGACACCATGGCCATTTTGATGAAATTTCCGTCAGAGAGGGGCTTACCGTGTTTCACTCTGTGTGGTGAAATTTGAAAGCGAGCAGCTGTCAGATGACTTGTTATGGAAAGATAGTTGCTAAAACTATGATACTAGGAGTGATATTTCCTCAATTTCCCTTCAAGAAACTCTTTCCATTCAGTTTCACCAGCTAAGCAACACTTTTGTGTTTGGTGTCAAAGTACTGTCTGACACTTGGTGTGTGACATCCAACACTTTCACTCCGGAGAGCACATGACACTTTCCCACTGCATTCAGTGAGACTCAATGATCTGTCCAGGACTCTTGGAATGATATTCTACTCTCTGTTTTCAGTTTTGCTTTTCTGTTATAATAATTTTTTGGTGTTCAAGACTTGGATTCTATGTAAACACAAAATTTAAAAGAAAAAGAAAGTGCCCAATGCAAACTTGCCTTATACCGAAATAGCTAACATTCTTAGTTAGCTTTAAAGAACTGGACATTCCCTGATTCAGCAGTCAGTGGTAAGAACTCTCAGCTGCGGCTCCTCTTGAATTTCCTGTCTTCCAACGCAAGGGGGCAGTGTTTCGCTGACCATCAGCTTTTGGCCTGCTCCGAAAAGGCATCTGTCTTCATAAATGCTTCACCAGGGCCGGGCTTATAGCTCAGCAGCACAGCACTTGCAAGAGCAGGGTCCTGAATTCGCTCCCCAGTACCAAAAATAAATAAATAAGTAAATGCTTCACAAATAGCTAAATATGATGCTATAGTTTCAAATACACAGAGGACAGTAAAACCTTAAAACACTCTGTCTCTTAACTAGAACATGTCTTTCCTAAATCTTAGATATTAAATTTCAATCTTTCATAAAAAATTTCAAAGGTAAAATCTTGTGTTAATTAAAAAAGCACTTTCATATATTTATTTGTAATTTATATTTCTTCATCTGAGAAGTGTGTATTCATCTCAGAGGCCCATTTTTTCGGTTGAGTCTTTGAATTTTGGGGGACTGATTTAGTAAAAATTCTTGATATGTTCTCTATAGATGTCCTTTGTCTGAGGACAGTTGGCTAAAATTTTTCCCAGATTATGGGTTTTCCTTTTATTCTGTTGGTGATTTCTTTTTATTCAAAACCTTTTCAATAAGATGAGATCCCAGTTGTTGGTTCTTTGGAGTATTTCCCATGCAGTTAATTCTTATCATTTTGTTTTGAAACCCTCTATCATTTTTATTGTTTTCACTTAGTTTTGTTTTTTGTCTTTGTTGTTATTATATTATTGTTTTTTCAATTCTCTTTATGATAAAATAAAGGAAAAAAAAGAAGAAAAAGGAAAAATACAAAAGTATTAAAACTTAAGATCAGTCCAAGCAAATACAAATGTTACATGCATATCTCTTTGGCCGCACACTGATCAGCCATGGGAAAGCTCAGAAGAGTGTGGCTCCTACGATGTGGCTCATGATGTGATTGCTGGGTGTTATGGCGCTTATGTGTGGTGTTATCTGTGGCTCAGCTGCTGGGGTGATGCTGAGCTGACCTGACTGACATGCTGTCAGAGGGCTATGGATGCCCATGGAGATAATATGCGCAAAAAATCAAACGACAAACTAAAGAGTTGCCCTGAATGTGGAATAGTGACTGCCAAGTGCAGAAGAGGACACCTACGAGTGGGTGAGGGAGAAGCGTGGGTGGGTATGAACAATGCAAGCTGTACACCTGCGTGGAAATGTCACACTGAACCCCAGTGACTTGCACAATTAGTATTTATTAATAAAAATACACGTAAACCTGAATAAAATAACCTTAGAGGTCATGTACAAAAGTATTCAAACAATGTTAGTTTTTGCTGGTTCTTTAAACATAGTTCCCATCTCTTCTAAGGAATTGATATCTCAACTTAAAAAAGAAAAAGAAAACTAAAAAAAACTAAAAAACATTTTAAAAAGAGATTCTCTCATCTGGTCAATTTTGAAAATTTGTTCTTTGTTTAAAAATATCATTTCCTTCCCTCAACTTGTAAAAACATTTCTAAAGAGTAGGAGCCTTCTGTCATGCATATGTACAAGTTCAAATTCCAGGACTCTGTGCTTTGTGCTGTGCTGACATAGATCTCTCTCTTCCTTAATGCTACTCTGAGCTAAAAAAGAGCTTCTCAAAATAAGCATCTCCATTTGACTCTTAGAGTCTTAACTGCATGTTTTTGACTGTAGTGTAGTAAAATCTATAATGTGGGATGAAGAAAATTAAGGAATCTCCTATCATTTGTCAGCTATGGAAGCCATATGTGTGATTAGCAAAGTTGTTGTATGAACAGACCCTGGACACATCCACAATGAGTCCTTCAAATAAATTTATTAGTGATGCCAGAAAGCATTTTGCCAAACAACATGGGAAGATATGTCAAATGAGAGAAGAAGATCTTAAAGAAATATTTGTAGACCTCTACCCTTCCCTATCTTCTTTCTTTTTACAGTGATCATCAATATTACAAGAAAATGATGAGACACAAACTATAGTAAGAAGGGAACATTATTGTATTGTAGAAACGATCCCTAGCGTACAGATGTTTTGTCTTCACATGGAGACAATTTGCAATGTGTGACCCACTTAACAAGGAGTCATAATTGTATCCATGGCATTGTAATGCAGTCATCGATGTCAAGAAAACTCATCTTATTCCTTGTTTCCTGTGGTTTATAAGGACCTCAGAGAACATGTACTTATCAACAGGGTGATAACAGACATAACAACATTAATTTGTGCAAAGCTGTTATCAAACAAACTTTAGAGATAACTACAAAATGATTTGTTTCAAAGTAAACCCGTGCTCTCTAGTGGAAGCTTAAGAATATTTTATGGTAACTTACCAATTAATTTATATTCCAGAAATTCAAATGTTATGACTCAGTAAAGCAAAGGTAGCAAAGTAAAAGGTAAGTAGCAATGTTAAAGAAATTTCCTTATTTCAAAATACAAACTACAAAATACAAACTAGAGCTCCATCTGTTTACTGTTCAAATACAGAGTAAGGGGGCTGGGGATATAGCTCAGTGGAATAAGCACCTGCCTAGCAAGCGCAGGGTCCTGAGGTCAATCCCCAGTACCGCCAAAGAAAAAAAAAAAAAAAATCAAATACAGAGTAAATAATATTGCTTTATGAATTCCAGTTCTTGTAAATGCCTTTGGGCAAATAGCCACACAGACACATATAACTAATAAAGTTCCCCTTTACAACATAAAGTGTAGATTGTGTTCAGTGATTTTTTGAACTTAATAATGGAGAGAAGTTTTGATCTAAAGAAGTGAATTGTTATAGGAGATTTAATTTAGAAATTAATTTTAATAACTAACTGGTAAAATACCATTGGTTTATAATAAGCATTTATGTTTTCTTCTGAAAACAAATGAAGTATGTGTAGAATATTCAGAAAGTCCCTGTGTGTTACTAGTAAATATTTCTAATACCAGAAATGCACATCTCACAGAGAGGAGAGAACAGATGGTCTTCAGATACCCTAGTGATTTATTAGTGCATAAATTTGCTTCATTTTCCCTGTAATAGAAGTGGAGGAGCGGAAACAGGGTAGAAGGGGTAAGGGAGGGACAGAAAGTGAAAGAAATGGGCAAAACCAGGCAGGGGAGGAGTGGAGAGAGGAGGGAAAGGGGAGAGAGGGGGAGAGGGGAGAGGAGAACCAGAAGGACTGAAGGCAGAGGCAGGACGGAGCACAGGAGGAGAGTGGAGGGAGACGCATGGGGGGAGGGAGGGACAGGAAAGCGGCAGAGCCGGGGAGGTCACTTGGGTCCACTCTTCGCGCGGCTTCCTCTCCACACCCGTGGGTTCCACACGTCATGGACAGAAAATATTTAGGAAAAAAGTGCATCCATGCAGGCTTTCTTTTCTTGCCTTTATTCAATAACTAATACTGCACAAATACAGAATTTACGTTGTCCTGGGTACTATAAATAATCTAGAAATGATCTATATCATATGGAATATATAGATCATGTATAGGCTATATGAACTGTGCCATCCTCTATAAAAGACTTAAGCACCCAGGGATTTTAGGACCTGTGGGCATCCAGGAACCGGTCCTCTGTGGGTACACAGGGAAAACTCTACTTCCATTCGCCATATGGAGAAGATCGGGTGGTCCTTGGTGTCAGAACAGAAACTGCTTGAGGAGAAACTCCTTGACCTGGCATTTGAGAAAGCTTGTGATATGTCACATGAGTTAGCTCCAAGCAGAAAGGACAGATTCTTGGGGTGTGCAGAGCTGGCTGGAGAGAGGCAGAAGAAGGGAAGGAAAGAAGAGAGAAGCCGTCTTCTCCGTCCTACATTGCAGGGCCTTGTGTGAATCATGTGGGAACTTCACACTGTGGAAGAGGGTAGGATGGTCCCAGTAATGACTCAGATTAAATTCTCCTCCAGGGAAGTGAGAGTTGAACTCCTGGAAAAAAAAAATAAAGTGATATGAAATTTCCCATGTACTTCAGTTTGAGAGTGCTTTGCTTTAATTTTTAAAAATCTATTCTTCCCCAACTTGTCCCATAAGGTAATACCTTCTACTATTAAAGGTTGCTCTTAGAAGGAGGACTTGGACTGGCCACCAAGCAGCAGTGTCTCTGTCTTACCACCCATGGGAACAAACAGAACATCTAGCACTATAGTGTCATGGTCATGCTGGTAGCAAATCCCAAATTCTTATCAAGGGAAAATGTACTGCACCAGCTGGAAAGTGACTAGTCCCCCAGGAAGCACTGTGTGAAGTCATGGCTCGGGACTGGCCTACCTACAGTGGACAGACCCAAAGAGTAGGGTTCACGGTTTCAACAGAAGGGTTCTTCCATGCCCATCTGTCTTAATGAAAGGAAATAAACCTTTAAAGCAACCAGAAATCAACCAATTCCATAGATATTTATTTCATTCCATTCATATGCCACTTCTTCTGAGGACAAAATCTCAGCCTCTTTCAAAGACCTATCAAGTTGTAACTGAGAAAGCACACATGGAAATTAATAGGGTAAGCAGTATTGGTATAATTTCTCCTGACAACACCCTCTTTTTGTCTTTCTGTTTCCAAAAAGAGAAGGAATGGAAATTCACTGGTTTTTTTCTTTTATTTTTTTAAAAAATAAAAATTTTTGTACCTTCACGTCTGGCTCCAAAATGGGTTTTAATTTTTCTTACCTCAATGGGGTGGGGAGAGAAATTCCTTTATATTTGTCCGTTCCTTTTTTTTTTCCGGGACCAGGGATCGAACTCAGGGTCTTAGTGCTTAGCGGGCAAGCACTTACACCACCGAGCTATACCTCCAGCCCGAATTCCTTTATATTTGTAAGAGCTTTGATCATAATATTTTTCACTGACCATCTTGTGCCCAGTATTTCAAGTTGTGGCTGGTATACATGGTATTCTTGATACATCTCTTACATGCATCATGTCATCAACTTTAATGAGAGTCAGAGAGAAAATTTCACAGGTCATAAGAAACAGTATTGTATCTTAGACTTTCAGGTAACTATTTCACAAGTAGTAATGTTAAACAATGGCCCCTTAAAACGACATGTCGATGTGATTATATTTAATGCTATCACTGGCAGGTTTTACAAGAAACAATGTGAAAACAAGAACTTTAGTCTAGTATTTGTATCTATGGTTACTCAACCGTGGACTGTTGCTCTCCTGCTAAAAACGACAACCCCGCCACCACCACCCTGGCTCACTTCCATATGGTAGAATGGACGCAATTTCTCAACATTCTTGGCAAAGCAAAAGACAAAACCTGTGACTGTATTCAAATTTTTATTGTTCCAAGTTAATAAAGTGAGAATTCTCAATTTTATAAGATTGTTGGGGCTGGAGACATAGTTCAGTGGCATAAGTGCGTGCCTGGCAAGCCTGAGGTCATGAGTTCATTTCCTGGTACCAAAAAAAAAAAATTAAAATTGTAAGTATAAGGCCAGGCGTGGTGGCACATGCCTGTAATCCTACCACTTGGAAGCCTGAGGCAGGAGGATTGTTGGGAGTTCAAGACCAGCTTGGGCTACAAAGTGAGCTCAAGGCCAGTCTGAAGTACATGGCAAGACCCTATCTCAAAAAGACGAAAGAAAGAAAGAAGATTGTAAGAATAGAATTAATGAAATGAAATGTGTATTATTTACATTGCTCAGTTATTTGTATTAACAATAATGTCATGTTTTCTATCCCCTCCTCTTGGAGAGGAGAGGGCAGTGGTTTCCTTGTATGGTTAATTTAAAAAATAAAGAACATATTGTTGATTGATTTAAGCACTATGGTAAAATGGCTTTTTATGCGTGTTCTTTCGTTATCTCAGTAATCTTGTAAGGAAGATTTTTTTTTGTGACTCTCTGATACATAAAAGCCTACACCTCATGAACAGTGAAGTAAATTGCTCAAGATCATACAGTGAACACTTTAGGAAAGTAATCAAATTAAATAATCCATTATCCACTGTGTGGTGGGTTCTGAACCAAACATAAATGTCTCAGTTATTCTTGCCCAATATCGATCTGTACTATTGATTCTGAAAATCCTTGTCTTTAAGTATTATACCTAAACAACATTTATCATCAAAAGATTGAGTCAGGAATAAGGCCGAAGAGGTAATGTAGGTAGAGGAATAGAGTGCATAGGGTTAAAATCATTGGCAATAATGTAGTATTCCATGTTAGTTTTTACATGGCTTAATTTGTTTTAGTGATTGTCTTACCTGTTAGATTTATGAGCTAGAAAACTGTTTGTCTGCTTTTGTTTTGTGTTGCTTGTTTGTTTTCTTGCAATGCTGAAGATTAAACCCAGGGAGTACTGGGCTACAATCCCCAGCCACCACCATCGCCCCACTTTTTATTTTTTTATTTTTTGCATTTTGAGAATGTCTCACTGAGACTAGCCTTGAACTTGCGATCCTTTGGTCTCAGCCTCGCAGGTAGCAAGGAATAGAGACATACTGCACCATCCCTGGCATGAACTGGGAGTTTTAAAGATCCACATATTAGACAATAAAGTGTATTCTAGAATTAACCACCTACTTTACGCTATTAACTAAAAATCTTGAAGGCCACAAACTCTGCACTAGACTAAAAACTCACAGTGTATATGATGTTGAGATACAGCCTCAAACTCCAAAGGAAAAATGACCTTTTGAGAGAGAATTTTTCGCCAGTGCAGAGTATTCCAGAGCAAAGAATGAACGCAAGAGAAATTTAGCTCTAGAGCAAATTTGTTAGCTCACACACTAAATAGTGGACAAGATAATGTTGCCATAGTGTAAAGATCAGAATTGAGGGAAGCACCTCTCTGCCGAGGCACCCTTGCTTGAAATCATGAATGAGCAAGGGCAGCATTTTGCTTATCTGTGTGTGTGTGTGTGGGCGCGTGCCTGTGTGCGTGCGTAACTGTGTGTGTGTGTGTGTGTGTGTGTGTGTGTGTGTGTATGTGCGCGCCGCGTGCGTCTGGAGATTCAGATTAGCTGAAGTGGGAGGAACTACTTACCACATAAATTCCCCACGGGGTGGAGTCTGAGCAGTTCTTTATCTGGTATACAAGTTGCACAGAATTCTTGAGAGGTTCTTTGAAAGGTCCTGGAGGCTGAGAACTCCGCCGATTCCTCACCGGTAAGCAGGAGGGCACCGAGAGGCACCCTGTGTACAAATGTTTCACCAGTGGATTTTTTCCAATCGAAAATTTTCTCTGCTACAATTGTCACAGGGCTTTGGACGTTTCTTCGGTTCATTTCCTCCTCTCCCAAATTACGTTCATAAAGAAAATGGTAAAATATCCCTAAAAGCCCTCACCTTTAAAAAAGGGTTAAGAGATTTTCTTGGAATGTATTGAAAAAGAATTACTGGCCACCGTTATTCATTTACTAAGCTTGATTACATTTGATAATTAAAGATTAATTCTGCAGTTACCTGAATTTAAACGGTAAGTTAGATTAAATTCTGAATGAGATAAAGATATCTTTAAATAAGTTTTAAATCTTCTCTTCTGTTTTCTGGTAATTCCCACTGTCTTAGGCTGCAATTAGTCATACGAAATATTTAGAGAAGTGAAAATGTCTATTCTTACGAGTTTCTTCCCCTTTTACTATGTGAAACATTGCCTAACAGAAGAAAGTATTTTTTTTTTTTGTATATACTGAATGGCTTTTGGTTTTCTTTCCTGCTTTTATTCTGAGATAGACAGTGTATTTCTAAGGTATTAGCACTGGAACAAACGCATCGGTCTTCCTTCTGTGAGGCTCAGAGGTCATTGCTTTCCTAGAGACGAAAGATGCAGTTGTGATTGAAATGTCACTCCTTTCGCAATGACAATTAAAGAAGCTTGTTCTGTGTAATCAAAGATTTCTCTTTCCTTGTCAATAAAATACTCCACATTTCACATAAATATGTATTTATGTACTATATATTAATATATACTTACATTTATATATATAATTTTACTAGTTTCTAAACTTTGAACTCAGTACAATTTGCTCATCTCAAGCATGAAACTTCACTGTCTAAAGATTAACTATTGCTTACTCACCATGCTTTAGTTAACTGTTTAACCTCTGACCAGTGTTTGAGTAGGAGATCCGGATTCTATTTACCCTAAAATCAGCTTTTAGTAAAGATGACAGTTTTATCTCTAAAGTGTTTGGGTATCTAAATAGCATCATGAAAACCCAACTTACCACATTTCCAAAGCTAAACTGAGGACAAAAAGGCAATTTCTATAAAATACTATTAATAGAAAGACTATCATAAATGTATCTTTTGTCCTTTGTATAAAGGACTTCATGAATGTGAATTGTTTCTAACAATGATTACCTTAAGAAAATAAATTTCAACTTTATGTTATATAACAACACACTCAAAGAAGTTATGTGACTTGCTTGAAATGATCTGGAATATTTGTCCACATTCCAAATGAAATTGGCAATTAATAATGAAGTAAAAATATTTGGAAGTCTTTTAAAACAACTAGATTTTAATTTCAGTATATCAGCTCAATTTACTTGCAAATGATAAACCAAGCATAAAATTATGGCTTATAAAGAATTATCTTACCTATGGAGTGAATGTAGAATTAAGCAGCTAAGTATAAATTAATAAATTACTTCCTTGGAGTGATGGTACTGTGGTACTCTGTGAACAGGGGGTGATACTCACGTCTTCTAGGGGCTTTGCACAGTGGAGTGGCAGATCAGGCACACTCTGAGAGAATCCTATTGAGTGATGTATAGGACCCAAGGGGGGCAAGCCCACAAGTGGGACTAGACTCTTTTGCCTGGCTGGTAACAGACTGAGAAAGGCTGTTTGAGACTAAATGCACGAATATACTACGCAGTGCCTTGTAGGTTGATTGCAAGACAGAAAAAAGAATTAAAAGTAAAAGAGAATGAGCGAAAGAACCGTTGGTTTTAAAAATCAGGAAGCAAGATGAAAGTAAACCAAGACGGGTTTAAGTCTCTGAGCCAGATTTCCACTCTGCGCGTTTGTCCTCAGTCCTTCTCAAAGTCCAGCTGGGTCAGCATCTGAGGCACAGCTCAGAGGTAAACACTGGGCAGCGTTATCACAGCCTGACCTTGTTTCTAGTCTGTCTGTTCCAAGATTTGGCCTGCAAAGGAGGGGAAGCAGTTGTGATGCCATAGCATCGTTACAGAGATAAGATATAGATAAAAGCTAGAGTATTTTAATAGAAAAGTTGAATTTTACTCAGAATGATTAACTATATTAGTTAATATTTGTAGCAAACTAATCTGAATATTTATTTAGGTAACATTTTTGAATTTAAAGTCATCTCCAGTAAAATTTCGAAGTGCCAGCTCTCCCAAAAAGCTTCCAAATATAAGGCAAACTTTGATTCTGAGTTTCGTTGGAGATGATTTTCTAATTATTTCCCATGCGGTTAAGATGAGAAAAGGGAGCCTTTTAGGACTTGGTCAATAGTTATATTACATAAGTCACCCAGGTTTTCTGCTTATTTTCTTATTAACTCTCACTTGGGGGGGGTTTCCCTTAAAGACTCTGCTCAACAGGGGGTGACCATAAACATAAAACACAAATGACTTAGGCCCCCGATCGGTTATACCTTTAGTGGCGTAGCCTGGAGACTCAATGAAGCTATGTTAGGTCATGGGTTTATACTGAGGACATACTTGACAGCAGAAAAGGAAAATGTCTCATAGAAGTTCAGAAACAGTGACATGATCAGGACCCCAGGGTCTTGGACTGAATTTACTGCATGAAAGGACACAGTGATTCTCAGGATAGGCTTGTATCCCTGTCATTTTTTTCAGCAGCCACAACTGTTTGATCTCCAACTGTTGTGTAGTAAAGTGATTCTTACTGCTGGAATCAATTCATGGTTTAACAACTCGCGGTATCTGTTTTCCTCTAAAAGGTATGCACTCAAGACACAACTTGTCCTAAATCCTATAATTTCATAGCTTCTCTCTGACTTACAAATTCACATGTCTGATTCTCACAGGAAGAATAAATATATCTTAAAGATCAAGTTCTTGACCAAATCTGATTATATGCTCAGCTACACACCGTTAGCCCTGTTTGGTTAGAGGTTTCATGGGGTCAAGCACAGGCCACTGACATAACAAGACGTTTGCTTTAGCTGTCCACATGTCCAGCAAAATCAACTCCGACCAATCAATTGTGCCAAGTGGTACAGTGACTGTCTTTGATATTCAAAAAATAGGTTCCCTCATCAACGAGCTACAGTTAGGCAACTGTTTAGAATCAAGCTGTAGGCACGGCAAGAGTATTTCACCTTTTCCGCTCACACCGATGTAAATAAATATAGCACCTGGCAGAATGTGCTACTTCTCACCGAAGATGTACTTATACAAGTTACACATGTTTAAATTACAAAATGCTACTTTCAGCAGAAATATCACGGCACCCCTCAGGACAAATGTGGAATTTAAGTGAGAACTCTGAAATATGTCTGAGATCTGAACAAACAGAAGGAAAGCTGAACAGTTTTGGGAAAGGAAATGACACGAGAAAACTCACATAAGCAGAAAACATTTTTAGAGACAGAAACCACAATTTAGTATACTGAGCTACTGAAAGCACATCAAGGTGGACATTAGCATCACTGAGGTCTTTTTACAAAATCATGAATTAAAGCCATTGGGCTCTTCAACTGTATCTAAACCAAAAAATGCATGAATGAATTTTAATATCTTTGCCTAAGAATATAAAAATAACTATTAGGACACAATTGACAATTGAAAAAAGAAATGGTCAAACAAGTAGAGGAATTTAACCTAGCACGGAGGGAATATGACTATTTTAACGGCACTGTGTAACATCAGATGTACGACTACTGCCTGTTGCTGTGTGGGGTTAGAGTGGGAGCCGGGAAAGGAGCATAGACGAAAGACGAAAATGAAGTTCCGGAGCTTCATCTCCGTGTTAGATTTGGTTCCTGGGGTTCTACATTTTATAGACCAGGCATGAACTGAAAAATGCAAATATATCTTTTGATTCACTATTCCCCTAAGTTACAGACCCAAATCGTAGCGGTCCCCTTGACATCACTTGGTGCCTGATGTACAATACTTACCTAAATCCTAACACGCTCTATGGAGAACTCTGATTTTTCTCCTCAACATCTTTCTTTCCTCGGTATTTCTTATTTTATCATATTTCACATATTTCCTCAGATTCCGATGCTAAATAGAGTTGCTTTTCCTGTTCTCAGCAGAGAGAATGTCAAAGTCTTATCTACTTTTCCCCTAAATAAACTAAACCTCAGAGCATTTCTTTCAATCTTTACTCTTGTGACACAATTTAATCTTCATCCTTCTCTCTTAGGTTACTATAATAGCCTTAATTTGTCTCTTTCAATTTTATGACTTATCAGAGTGCAGTGATTTTTATTTAATATAAAATTATGCAATCACTTTCTATTCAAAAGCTCTCTAATTGTTTCCCATTCAACTTGGAGAAATATTCAACTATTTTCCAACCTTCCAAGCTTTTCGTGATTCACTTTTTACTGTGCACATTTCCCATCCCGTACTATCGTCACCAGGCCTCTCAGCTTTCCCCAGTGAGTAAGCTGAACAGAACACACCTCTCTCCTTCCCCAAGTCCTCTGCCATTGCTCTTGTCTCCTAGACCCAGGTGTTCACAAGGTAGACTCAGAAAAGATCCCATACTTTTCCTTCAGAATAAAAGCACATAACCACCCTAATGTGGCCCACCGATTCCATCTCCATACTATGCTTTGCTTCTACATAGCTGTGAATCTATCTGAAATTATAATCATCTTGGCCAGTTGGCACCTATGTCCATAATATCTTAACTCATTTTGATTTTCTTCCCTCTTCTTGCCCACCCCTTCACTCACCTCAGCTCGCTTTCCCATTTCCAAAGTCTACCTCTCTCTTACATCAAGATCTAACCTGTTTCCTACAGATGGCTTGAATTTCTGTCCAAGTAGAATTCCACAGTCCACGCAGACCACACTTTCTGTGTCTGTTCATCATGAATGGGTATTTAGGCTGCTTCTGGAATTTAACTGTTATGAGTTGTTCCCCTGTAAACATAGGTGAGCATGTATCAATGTGATATTACGGCAAAAGAAGCAAGGCCGGGTAAAACTGAATTCTATTTTTAGCTTTCCGAGCTTCTCCCTGTTGATTTCCATAGTGATTGAATTTGCTTACATTCCCACCAACACGGTAGAAGGTTTCCTTTCCACCGTGAACTCTATAGCATGTTTTGCTCTTTGAATTCTTGATGATCATCGTTCTGTCTGGAATAATACTGAATGTCAATGTTTTTAGATTTGCATTCCCCTAATGGCTAAAGAGGATGAACATTTTTCATGTACATTTTGTCCATTTGCACATCTTCTTTTGAGAAGTTTTTCATTCACTTTGATTGCCCATTTTTAATCCAGTCTTTTATTTCCTATGGTCTAATTTTTTTAGTTCTTTATATATTCTAAATATTAGTCCTGTTTCAGGTAAGTAGCTGACAAAGATTATTTTTCTGCTCTGTGGATTATCTCTTCACTTTATTGAGAGTTTCCTTTGCTGTGCAAACGCTTTTTAATTTCAGATATTCTCATTTGTTATTTCTTACTATTATTTCTCACACAACTGAGCTTCTGCTCATAAATTCTGTCCCTATGTCAAAGTCTTCAAAAGTTTCACCAATTATATCATCCAGTAGATTCAGTGTTTCTGTTATTATGTCTGCAGTTGGGAAAATGATAATCTTAACCTTTTTTGAAAAAAAGATATATTACATACAGGGCTAATTTTCTCCTGAAGAATGAGGTTGCCTGGATTGTTTTATCATTTTCTACCTTTTCAGAGCACCATTTGTAATGGAGACGCCACCTCTTGAGCTGCCAGCTGACAAAGTGGAACGCACTGCAGCTGAACTCAACTGCCACCCGACAGATGAGAAGGTTGCCCTCCGCCTAGATGAGGAAGACACGCTAAGGCCTTTCAGGGAGTATTTTTATATTCCCAAAATGAAGGACCTGCCTCCAAGTAAGAATACTGGAAATTTTAAAATCAGTTTGTTAATACACTTTGTTTTTCTGCACAGTGTTTTTATCCTGCTATCCGAATAATAGAACCATTGTCATAGTGCCTGGAAACAGCAGGTTCTGTGTCCTACTAAACCCACCTGCCCGCCTACCTCGAACTTGTGTTCTTTGCTTTCTAACTTCTCTGAATAAAATGCCTACAGGGTGCTTATTCTGTCATCAACTTCCCTGAACAATAGAGAGACTGATTGAAAATTGAAGGCAGAGACATTTACATCTTCTATAAGAACTCAGAGCTCACAGCAATTCTTTTCAATACAAGATTAGAATATTTCTCATTTTGTGGCACCTACTTGATGATAGTGCGATGCTTGCTTTAGAAGGATTTTTTTCTTCGCTATCTGAATATAACAGTAAGCATGTAATATGAAGAGCCACCCTTGCATGCTATTAGTAGAGAAGACAAATGTCAGAGTTATCTGAGAAATATGTGCTAACTTTCTGAATATAATAGAGTAAGTTGACTTTTTGTTTTCAAGGAATTCATGTTTGTACTGAACATCAGTAGCACAAGTGTAAAAATGTGAAACAATTTGTCACATTAACTTTGCTTTACTGTGTTCCACGTCAAAGAAAAAGGCTACAAGGTTGAAAGGAATTATTACAACCAAAGTACCTTCACATACTGAGTCACAGTCCTGCTTTCATTCATCAGATTAAGTCGAATAGGTAAAATATTGGGTTTTCAGAATCCAAAGGCCTCCGCTAATGTGATTTTTGTATAAATAACTCTAATGTAGCTTGTGTGTTACGAAAAACACAAGGACACACTGTCCTGAAATAATATACTGACAACGTTTATTCATTTTTCACTGTTATACTCAGCAGCAGCATCACTCTAGAAAGAGAAAGAAGTAATCAAGCCAATACACAGTCGCACTATGTTTTGTATCCACTGAGGGAATTTATGACATAAAGGATACCATCACAGAGGTAAATAATGTGAGGCTACGAAGAGATGTGTTCTTAGACCTCATGAAGAGAACTACTTTGGGGTAATTCTAGAGTTGTAAGAATATTTTGATTTTAATGTTAAAGAGTTAAAAGTTACTGATAGTTGAGTTCTTAAAACTTAGGAGGGGAATTCTTTGGAGAGAGAAAACTGGGGCCTAGTGATGTGTATGTCCCGCTGTGAAAATTTTCAAGATTGACAGGACCCACTAGAGCTATGCCAGGTCTGGACGGTGGTGCCTCTGCCTTGATGCGTTCTTCAGCCCACTGGGATATGGTACTGGATGAGAACAGTCTAAAATTGGCATTGTGCATCACAGACCACCATGGAAAAGCGTATCAAGCCCAGAATGAGCTATCACTTGGTACTCACATTTAGGACTAGCATAATATAGAAAACGAGAAGTACCAACTAGGATGTAGAGACACTGAATTCTGTGTACTGTAGGCAGACATGTAAAATGATGTCGCTACTATGAAAAACACTCTGAAATTGCCTCAAACAAATCAAAATAGAATTACTGGTAATCCAGCAATTCTGCTTCTGTGTTTATAGCCAAAAGAATAAAAAGTGAACCCCCCAAAAGGTGGGTGTACAGCTATGTTTGTAACATTATTCACAGTAGCCAAAAGACAGAAGCAACCGTAATGTGCATTAACAAGGAAATACAAAAGAAGAATGTGGATGTACATACAAAGAAATATAATTCAGCCTTTGAAAGAGAGTCTAACACATTCTACAACCTACGTTTCTCTTGAGGGCATTGTACAAAAGTAAAACAAGCCAGTCACAAAAAGGACAAGTACTATCTGACTGTGGACTGGAGGTATTAAGCAACTTCACATAAACGGAAAGTGGGATGGTGGTTTCTAGGAAGAGGCTGGGAAAAGGGGAAATTTGAAATAATTTCTCAGCGAGCACAAGGTTTCTGTTTTTCACAATATGGGAATTCTGGAGATTGCTGAACAGCCATGTGACTCTGCTTATCACAGAACAGTACAACTAAAAAATAATTGAGATGGTATTTTCTATGCCAGGAACATTTTAGTATACTATTTTTATATTTATTAAAAATAAAAAGTTTTCCTTAAAAAAGCATTGCACGTACAATCACTTCTATTATGAATGAGAGTTGACTCCAGTATCCTGATTAAACAGAATATTTGCTGTGAATACCTCCCTGACAGACATAAAGTAATCCTAAAGAATTATTCCTTGGGTGAATCATTGTTAATTATTAAAGAGAAATAAAATAAGAGAAGAATCGATTCAGTAAAGACTTTAAGCAATTGTTTGAAAAATACAATTTCAAATGGTGTAAAAATTTACTTCTTTAAACAAAATGGGATTCCCTGAACACCAGCATGCACATAAACATGGAAATATTAGAAACAAGTTCTTGGATTTTGTTCCAATATTCTTAAGTGAAAGGCTGAAGGTGAGGCCCGTTGTTCTAGGCCAACTAGGATGGAAATGTAGCACTGCATCAGTCAGTGTCCATTCTCGGCACCCTCACGCACTCTAACTGCTTCTCACTTTCCTAGCGCTCACCCACTTAACAAATGTATAATAATTACTTCCTCTATGTGCCTACTTTACGGTGCACAGCTCAAAGAACTAGAAGAGAAAGTTTTAGCATACTCGAGTTCATATGCAGTGTAAACATCCTTGAAGTAAGTAAAGTTACAAGTAACTGCATGTCTCACTGTCAGGTCTTGCTCTAAGTAAGTGTTAGAAGCCTGTCAGGAAGAGGGTGTTGTTTTGCCCAGGGTGAAAGGAGAAGGAAACACCGATAAAGGGGTGTCTAGGAAGCGTGAGAACATGGTGAGAACGTGAGGCTTGTGTGTGCCCAGGTGAAGCTGAGTCGGTTCTTTCTCAAGTTTGAACTGCAGAAAAAGACACTGAGCTCAGGAGCAAATAGCATTGGTTTCCTTCTGGTTTATTTGACAAGATACAAATACACACACAAAATCAGTGCTTCCTATCTTATGAAACCCTGCCAAGAAGATCTAACAATGAGAGGGCATCTCAAAATATTTTAAGAATCCAGGAGAACACCAAAAACAAATGTTTCCGGGCGACCCTGAACAATGAGAAACAACATAAAAATAGTGGGTTAACGAAAGAAATGAGGCCCCCAGTGTTGGATTTTCTGTGATCTTCAGGAAGGATGACAAGCCCCCTCCATGGTTTCCTGATATCTTGCCATCATAATGTTTGCTTTGAATTTCCAAAAGAAATTTTATTAAAAGGAATGCATTGGGGCTGGGGATATAGCTCAGTGGAATAAGCGCTTGCCTAGCAAGCGCAGGGTCCTGAGTTCGATCCCCGGTACCGCAAAAAAAAAAAAAAAAAAGGAATGCATTTTCTTTTATTATTAAAATGTTTCTGAGATGTAAGTAGCAAACACGTGGCTGCGGGTTACTGAAAATAAAGCTGAAGAAATGAATATAACGGAGGCAAAGAAAAGCAACGCAAATGGAGGAAAAGTTGAAATTCTCATAAATAAGCCTGATCGATGCTAAGAGAAATGGTACGATCCAAACTTTCAGACTTAGGTGAGTAATGGAGAAATTAGCTTGTTTTGAAGGAACTGCTCAGCTAAAGAGCACCTAAGGAGTGTTTCTTTTCTTTTGTTGCTCTGTAAACTGTGGCCTTGGCTTCAGCGTCCAAGAAGGTAGCAGCTCTGCCTTAAGCAGGAGGAAGCAGGCAGACACAAAGAAGAAGAATGAATGTATGCATACGCTGCTTTGAAGAGTTTTGAATGTTGCCTCCTAACCTGTCTGGCTATGTCCCATGGGACATGTTTGGTCATAACCCTAGCTATCTGCAAACACAGCTGAGAGTAACATGTCATTTTGATCCTTGGTAGTCACACATAAGGCTAGTGATGTTGGCACTCTAAAGGAAAACTTGAACGGAACTTGGGGCACAGCTGGCAGTTGGGTGTACTTTGAGGACACAACTTTGAAAGTCATCAGCATTTAGCTAATAGTTGAAACTGTGGGTATGGATGAGGTTATTTATACATAAATACTACAGTTAGAAATTGGTGCAAGAACAGTTTGAAAGACTGGCAAAAAAAAAAAAAGACAGACACTACAAAGAGTAGGGCATAGATAAAAAGAAAACATAGACTTCTAAAATGAAGCAGGAAAGTGTTTCAGAGAAAAGATAGAGCTATCAGCATCAAATATCATAATTGCTATTTACCTAACCTTGCCTTATAGCAGTTATAAGACACTTGCTGAGGATCGAGTCCAGGGCCTCATATATTTCAGGCAAGTTTTCTAACACTGTGCTGCATCCCCAGCCCAGAGACATTATCAAATGCTCAAAACTTGAATGACGTAAATGCAATAACAATTATATATATGTATATTTGTGTGTGTGTGTGTGTGTGTGTGTGCGTGCGCGTGTGTGTGACTTAAGGAATGAAGTACTGGCAACTAGATTTTTAGGATGCTTTTCCAAGACCTTTTACTAAGAGGAAAACTGTGATAATAGGACAGAAAGAAATGCTTGCATATTTTAAAGGAACATAGCAGCTTGATTGGGAGAGGGCATTCAGGTAAACAAGGTCTATACTTGATCTACTGTTTTTCCCCAACAGTTTTACCTCACAGAACCCAAGACCCTGGGATAACAGCTTGCAGAAAACAGTATTTGCCTACTCTCAAAAGATATTGGTCCTGTTGGTCCAACAGGCAAGGTTAACATGATTCCAATTGAAATTTCATGGCCTTGCCCAGCCATTTCACCCTTCTGGTTATATGTTCCCATACCTACCCCAGTCATGAAAGAGAGGAAGGAGAACAGAAATGTTTTTATCAGAAGAATTAAGGCCCTTTTACCTGGGGCAAGTCTGGTTTTCCATACAGTTGGGAATCTTTTTCCTAAAGAAACTATTTTCTAGAGGGGGATAATCTCTTTCAAAATCTTCAAAATGCATCCTTTCATTTGATGCTTCCATTCAGACAGGACTAGTGGATACAAGATCAGACAAAACTATGTAAAGACCATATGCAGATGGACTGTGGTGATTATGCACTTTTCTCTATGTTCCTTCTATTCAGAAATCCTGTAAGTGTTCATTTTGGAAACAGACTTGCATCCCTGTAAAGAAAAGAAACATCAGTATTCTCTCAGGAAAAGACCAGAAAATTTAATTTTACTAAGCTATAATTACCTTTAAGAAGGTATTACTACTGAGTGCAATATTAATATTGAGGCATATGGAAATATTAAAAACTTTTCATTCATTACATTCTGAAATAGTGAAGGGGAAGTATGCACTTTTTACTTAGTAAAGTGTACAAAATATGCAGTTCTATGGATTTTTGTAGCTGTTTCTTTGTTTGTTTGAGACAGGGTCTCATGCTGTAGACCATACTGGTTTTAAATATGTGATGCTCCTGCTTCAGCCTCCTGATTGCTAATGGTACAGGCTTAACTATGGATTTTACAGCATGAGCAAATCTATGTAACAATATCCTAGGTCAAAAAACACAATTTTACCAGCACCTAGGAAAACTGCCTTGTACCCTTTTCAGTTTTCAAAGTCTTTGCAGTTCTGTTGGATTTATCATGTGTGCATTACATTCAACCATCAGTTTGGGAATGAGTCTCAGTTCTCCATGTCTGCTACACTCTCTAGCTCTGATCTGTTCCAACAGTGCAGGAGAAAGCAACTTCATATCCTCTTGTGCTTCAGCCCCTTCTCTGCAACAGGTCTCTCAGATTCCAGCTCCCAGGGGTCCCACGTTCCTTTTCATGTAGATGGAAGGTGTAGACTTTGCCCTTGTGTTCTCATGTCCTGTGACTATGCCTGCCTCTGGGGCCCAGAAGCAAGAATACAGAAAAAGAACAAATCATCCCACATCCATCTCTCCTTCCCCAGAGATAGGGTGCCTGGGGCTGTGGCTGTACAACACCACAACCACACAAGACCAGCTGATGGCTAACATGGAGAACAGAGAAAAAAGAAAGGAAAAAAAAACTATGAGGTTTCTTTCATTCTTTCTTTTTCAGTGTTAGAGATCTATTCCTCTTCTGATCAAGACATAGGGAGAGTAATAATCTCTTGGCACTCTTACAGCCACACTCAGTTCATAGTTTAGAGTCTCTGGGTGCCTTAAAATCTAGATTGTTTGTGAATTCCCAAAAGACTGGAAGAAAACATGAAACTCAATGCCAGTTAGATTATATTTCAAGTTCTGCTGCTTTTGCCACAATATGTAGATACCCTTTGGCTTAATGATGGAAGTCAATTAAAACATTCAACAAAAGTTGAAAAAATATCTAAGTCAAAAATGCACTTAATGATCCATCCTGTTGCATGGCAGAGTTTAAGAACATGGAGCCCTCATGGTCACATGGCTGAAAGGAATTGTGGCTCACTGCTCATGCTCTGAATTGCTGAAGCGGCCAGGAAATAGACAAATCTGAAGTATGCTTTCTACTGAAAATTTATGTTGTTATGACATTATAAAATTGAAAACCTTAAAGTAAAATCATAAAAACTAAAAGCAAAGTCTAAAAGCTCTAAGCTGAACCACCACAAGTGAGGGACTATCTGTACCTATTGTTTTTTTCAGAATCCTTAATATATTACAGTTTCCTTCATATGTCAAGTTGTGTCTAATTTCTGCTGAAGCACAAAAGAGTTTTCCACAGTTCAGGAAAAGATGCCTATGATATCTAATCTATTTTAAAAGAGGAGGCTTTCATTTGAAAATACTTGTTTATAGCAGAATATATAAGCATACTGGCCTTTCATTCTGATAACTAGAAAGAGAATTTTGACTTTTAGTGCAACGTGTTATATAACAATTGTAAATAAAAACTTTGCATTGATTTGCTGTTGGGGCTTATTTGCCTAGTGATAAAACTTTGTTTTTTGTTTTTTGGGGGATCAGTGTATCTCTGTTACCCAAGTTGGTCTTAAACTACGGGGCTCAAGGTACCCATTAGCACAAGTTCTCAAGTAGCTGGGGTATAGGTGAGCATTGCTGGGCCCTAAATACTGATAAATTCTAACCTACTCCTACAATTCCTCAGAAAAGCAGGTTTCTGATTTGTAGGCATAGACAGAAATCTCAATGAAGTGCTCTTCTAAATTGCTAAAATGTAATTCAGGATTACCAACAACCACAAGGCAATCACATTAGTACCACAATTATTAAGATTGGGACAATTTCACAATTAGTTCTTAAAACAAAGTCACATTAGATTTTTGGGCTTTTCTTGGTAATAGCAGAACTTCAGATAACTAAAACAAATGAAACAAATACAGCTGGAATTTCTGTGCTTTCTCTTACTAATTATAATACAGTCAGCAACAGTTTCATGTTCACTCATCTGG
The DNA here is from genome assembly GCA_004027595.1 of Dinomys branickii. Lineage (NCBI taxonomy): Eukaryota > Metazoa > Chordata > Mammalia > Rodentia > Dinomyidae > Dinomys > Dinomys branickii. The sequence continues at coordinate 42,312 of PVLD010008048.1, forward strand.
AAAAACATTGTTTATCTTCAGAGAAATGACTTTTACCTTTTATTTTCATTTTTCTTTTATTTTTCCTTTCCTTTCCCTTAACCACTTAACAGTTTACCCCAGGTATCACTTGGGCAGCATGATTTTTAATTAATGAGTAAATGCCCTGCACTGTTCAGGTATAAACAGTAACTTGAAATTGTTCTGTAATTAATACCACCTGCTCCAGGAAACCTAAATGGACATCAGTTGCCTACGTGGGTGCTCAGAGGATCTGAACCAATCCCTCACCTAGAATGTCTTTCTTCTTTCCATATTTCCTTGCTATGTGACTTGTTTTACTATTGAGTCAATATTAGCTAAGCAGTTATATGTGTAATCTTAAAGGTTGATTATAGCTTGATGCACATTGCATCCACGTTGTGACTTTGTAAACAACTCTTGACAAAAAGCCTCAGTGGGGAAGCACTTGGAACCCCTCCTGTCTTCTGGGAACTGTCTCTCAACAAACATTTCCTTTTATTTTATTTTATTATTATTATTTTTTTTTTTTTTGCGGTACTGGGGATCGAACTCAGGACCCTGCACTTGCTAGGCAAGCGCTTATTCCACTGAGCTATATCCCCAGCCCCACAACATTTCCTTTTATTAACCTCCACTGTTCCTTGGAATTCCTTCTTTGATTTTTGGGTGGGGCATGAACTCAAAAAAATCTGACATCTAATAGGTTGGGAATTATGTTTCTTCTGTATCAATTATTTTAGCAGAACATGAAGCCCACAGTATAATAAAAAAAATTTACAATTTCAGATGATATAAAGTGTCCTGAGGAAGAAGAATCTCTGATGTACATCAGTCCTGAATTGCCTTTGGGAGAATAAATAAAATAAGTACTTCAGAAAATAGATTCTCTTTAGTCTACAAAACTAGACTATTAAATAACAATTCCTGCAGCAGAACTCACAATGTGTCAAGCTGTGCAAGTTTGAGTCATTCTCACTAAACAACTCAGAAATATGCATGTATCCAGAGCCCATATGTTCTCAAGGGCTAGTCCTAGGGAGCATGGGAGCCAGGAAAGACATGGATATATTTTACAAGGTTCTTCACTTACACCCCAGCTGTAAGGAAGTAGCCAGTGGTCATCAGCAATGATTGATGTGACAGTCTGAAAGAATTGACATGAGAATCTTGTGGGTGGGAAGCAGTAAGTTATGGGTAACCCAAGGTCCAGCCAATAAGGAATATGCTAAGTAAGGAGGTCCTCCTGGCCCAAATGCAGAACAACCCCTGGGCAACCACGGAGCATGCAAAGAATGGATCCTATAATTCTGGAATACCCAGAGGCTCAGAAATATAGGTCTGATCACAATACCGAAATACTAGATTTAATTTAGTTTCTTTCTTCTTTGTATGGAATGTAGAAAGAGTAGGTTGGCTCCTACAAGCAGCAAGCAATCGAAAGAGGAGGAGAAAAAGGGAGAGCAATTTTGATCTACATAATAATAAGAATTTATGTGCTGCAAACATCTGCTAAGTATGCTCTCAACACTCTCAAGGTCTCCTTACTGTGTCTCTTCACTCTACGCGCTCCCAAGATATCACAGATACTGCCTCTCACAGTTAGCGCTTCAAATGCTGTATACAGTAGGTTGTGCTGAAGACCAGAGTTGTTCTTCCCAGACTCAGTGGGTGGTTGCCTCTACATCCTGGCTGATAAACGGGACTGGCACGAAGAGAAAGAACACCTCTACCCTTCACATCGTACTTCTCTGCGTGCTAAATTGAAAGCTGGGTCATGGTACCTCAATTTAGAGTTATAAATTCTAAATAAAATCCTGTGATATTTGATCTCCAGGTCAACAAATGACTATCAAGGAATTCAATTTATACGTGAGAACAATGTCAACATCTCTTCTACTGCTTCAGGTTTAAAAGATGCTGATGAATAATCATAGGCGCAGTGTCTGTAAAAGTAATCAGGTTCAAATAGGTGGCACAGTCTTCAAAATCCTTAAAGTTTAATTAAGTAGTTTGATGTGAAAATAAATACAATATTCAGCAAGTCCTGTGAAATATCAGTAGAAAGCTTAGTATTTTTCTGCATAAAATTAAGAGAAATCTCAATAGCTTACAATTGCAATTGTAAATGTACAAATCCTACACTAAGTTTTAAGTGTGCAAATTGTTTCTTTGATTTTTGTTTTGTTTTGTTTTGTTTTGTTTTGTTTTAGGGTGTCCTGCAATCAAAAGTAAATGGTGTGATGAGCAAATCATAAAAGTTTTGATTTATTTGAAAAAGAAATAGATACAGAAGTATCATTGCCTGTATATATATATATATATATATATATATATGTACTACATATAAATGTATAAATATATGATAAAATACATTAATCCAATATATCTACTTCAGATATATAATCTCTCAAGTGTTTAAAATTTAGCACATTTATAGCACTCTTTAATTGAGAGTGTTAATAGTTACCTAAATTCTGGCCAACTTCTAACACGATTAGATTGGGTGGCAGATTTCCTGTAAATTTCTGTTTTTAACTCTATAACCTTTGGCTGTTTATATTTGGGAGGAATTGCTAATTTAAATTTTCTCATGTAGGCCAATAAATATGAAATATCCCCACAGATCCCTCTATAAGATTAAATTATGTTATAATAAGTAAATACAAAAGGTTAATTACTTTTTAGCAAATCTGATGCTTCATTTCAGAGTAATTGTAGGTTATTTTCCTTCTTGCAGTTAGTTATATTAACTATTTATACTAGATTAACAATACCAATGAAAATGATGATTAATTCAATATGATTTTTTTGTATTTCCTTCTTTTTCAGTTGATTTATCCCTAGTGAATAATGAGGATGATGCCATCTACTTCTTGGGACATTCTCTTGGCCTTCAACCAAAACTGGTTAAAACATATCTTGAAGAAGAATTAGACAAGTGGGCCAAAATGTAAGTATGGTATTATTTTAAAAGCTATAATTTAACATCTCGTCTATGAATTTTAAAAATAACACTGTTATCAATATTTTGAGACATATATAACAGTGTCCTATGACCTTAAACCAGAAAGAAACTTTAGAGTTTGTGACATTCAAAACTCCTTTAATGAAATAATTTACGATCAGAATAAATGGATAAGACAAGGTAGTGGTGAAGTAAGAACTTTGAAAGTATTTAAGCGTTTGAGTCTTTCTCCTATGTGGACATGTCTACATCATATACAGTCATTTACATTTCTTTAATGAATAACACAGTTAATATTTAGATTTTTTCATTCTTTCTGATCATTCTTGTTTAATCAACTTACTAATTTATTTTCCATTTTGTGTTCATTTTCATAAGTAAGAAGGCACAATTCGTTAAGAAGAAAAGAGAGTTGAGTTATATACGTGGTATTTCTCTCCCCAAGGACCATGATAGCTTGAGAAAGATACTCTGTTTCAGTTTAGCTGGGTAGACTAGATCTAAAGACGAGGGACTCTTCAGTCAGGACCGTTTTCCCTCCATCTTCTTCCCCGCTCTACTCTTCTGACTGTGAACCTCATCACACTCTCTCCACACCTTAACGTGCACTCCGGTCAGACCTTCACAGCATCACTGATTATATCTTTCAAATGTCACAGCTGTCTTCCTTAATATTTCCATGTCCTTAAACATTTTAAAGATTTTTATTAATACATAATAATTTTACATAACTTGGGGGCCTCATATAAGATTTCAATGAGGTATATAATATGTACAGCTCAGTTTAGACTAATATGTTTATCTTTTCTATTAGTTTGAGTTTGAGCCTCTGAATGCCTCTCTTAGTTATTCATAAAATATGTAAGAGTTATTATAAACTATGACCTTTCCACTCTTTTCCAGAATGTGGGCCCTTATTTCTTCTATCTCACTGTGTTTGTGTCCTGGGTACCCAGCCTTTCACTATCATCTCTGGGGAGGCACTTGAGAGGTATCTATTTTCTTTAGTTTCATATTTGTAGTTTTAGTTTCATATTTGTAGCTATATTACAAATCCCTAAAGAAATAAAACATAATGTTATATATTTTTTACCTTTCCCCAATAACTACTTTTAAAGTTGAAGCTAGAAATGTCTTAAATATTTAAATTCTTTTAAGTTTTTATTTTCAACCAGTATAAATATTTTAAAATATTTTCTGGTCATTAGATATTGAAAAATCAGTATGGAGCTTGGTCAAACCTGGAGGTCAGAAAACAAACTTTCAGAAATGTGACACCAAATCAAAAAAAAAAAAAAAAAAAATATATATATATATATATATATATATATATATATATATATTCTGGAGGCAAAATATTTGGCTCATAGAATCTCACGATAATTTCTCAGCCTTTCTTTGTTCTCCATGCTCATGGCCCGTCTTTGTAACAATGCCTGCTCATCACAGTTTACACTTACTGGGCTCACATTCACTACCATCACTATTAGATGTTACTGCAGAGTTCTTAATATTCATGGTTAAGAACGAAAGTTCTCAAATAAATGTAAGAGTTGACAGAGTTTCATATAATTTATTAAGCCTGTTATAACTTTATCTGCATAACTTTCATGCATAAATTGTAAAATACATATCACCACATTGGAAGTATTTTGCACTAGCAGGTTTTAGCATTTAATAAATGAGGGTCATAGTTAATAAAAATGGTTGATATTCATTTTTGGCCTTAATGTAAGAGACAGCAGAGAATTAGATTGAATGAATTTGAACTTTAGAGAGTGTCCTTGCCTCTTGGATATTCATTCAGCAAGGCTGTGCGTTTTTATTCTTCAGACACTTAAAGAAGATGCTGCCCTGATATTCTATTCATATCCTTGTGATTACTGTATGTTGCTAAGGGAATGGTATATTATTTTCAAGATGTTGACATTGTATCTCAAGAAAGCGCTTCTCTGTCATATGCCTACTGTCCTTCCTTTTTATATTCTACCTTGTGAAAACTGACAATGGTATAGTCTTAATTAAGTCTTCCTAGCTAGTTCTTCTTAAACAAATGCTACAGAAAGAAAGTACATGGACACTGAAAACTGTGAAAGATGTTTTCTGAATGAAAAATATCAACCTTAGAGTGGCTTTGTTTTAGTGTGGCTTCTTGCTTAGTGCTGTAGCAATCTGGTCACTATGAGTTCATTCAGCCTACCTATCAATAGCGATGTTGTTTGAGATGCATGATTTCTTTTCTATTCTGCCTTGCCTCACCTCCATCTTTGATCCAAAAAGTTTGCGTTTGGTATGATTTTTTGACTAAAAATACTTAGCGTAAAACTCTACCTTCTGGTCTTTCCATGTAAAGATATGTTTGGAGGAATTCTTTCCCTCTGCCAGCTTAGAACTTATGAGAGCCTAAAAATGAACAAACAACAGATATTGACAGCAGGAAAATTCATTTCACAGGTAGGCAGAGGAACTCTACAAGGAATGACTCACCAAATTCCCAGAGATAGGATTTATATACTGGCTTAAGGAAGTAATTTTAGGGTTTCCAATGGGAAAATGCAGGAGTTTCTACTAGGCTCTTCATACTGATACTTATGTTCATGGGCAGTGCTCTGCCTGGCTGGTGGTTCCCTAGAAAGGAGATTAAAGGCAGGTGAACATGTATTTCCATGTGCTTGGACTCATGTTCCCTCTGAGAGTAGGTCGCCAGCAGCTATAGCTTTAGGGATCTCTGCTCAGCTTCAAATTATGTTTCTTTCTGTGGCTACATTTTTGCCCAGATGTTTTCAGTTTAAAAATTCTTCACGGTACTTTAATGGACTGTTGTCTTTTTCAGTTCTTTTTCTGACTTTAGTTTCTGTACTAAGTAGCCCTAAATGTATTCAGTGTGTTCTAAATCCAGGGACCTCTGGTAAGTTGTGATTAATCAGAAATTCTCCTTCAACGCCACTTCTGTCCTACTCTGGCTGGTACTGAAGTCAGGTCAGGGCTTCCCTCTCCGAGCTAGTGGGAGATGAGGCAACCAGAGATAAACATCTACTAACTTATCTAATGCATATTGAAGTTACTTGTTGCATTGGAAAACAAAGTAAACATGTATAACTCTAACAATAACATGAAAAGTTAGAGTGCTTTGACAAAAGAAGGTATCACTCAGGGGTATCGAGAGTTTGGTTATCCAGGGCCTAAAAATAAGAAATGACATTTGGTCACAGTTACCATTTCCTTTGTTTCTGGCCTATTGTGCTTATCCTACTAATCAACAGTTTATTTCTGGTCATAAGGTAGCTTGTCAGTGTGATTCATGTGGCTGTCATCATGCTAATTTCTTGCATTAAAGGAAAATCAAGGATAGAAGTACATTAAGATCTCATGTACACACGTATGAATTTATGTAAGTAATGTGCTGGTATTTAAAAATTTAAAAATATTTTAGGAGCTGTATACGTCTGTTCCTTCTGCTCTAACAAAATATCTGAGACACAATAACTGATGAGTCAGGAATTTATTGTGTCATGATGCCACAAGCCCATGGTGCCAGTAGATTCACTTGATCTCCGGTGAAGGCAGCTTTCAGCTTCTAAAATGAAATTTCTCGCTGTTTCCCCATAGCATCAGTGAAAACTGCTTCATCCCACCTTCTTTATGAAGATGTCACTGCTCCTCCTGAGAGAAGAGCCCTGAGTCACTGTTCAAAGATCTCACCCCCTAAGACTCTCACATAGCTGATTGAGTTTCAACTTAGGAATTTTGCAGAGACGCCTTCAGATAATTACAGGATACAAATGGTTTCTTCCAAAATTCCAATTGCTTGAGGACAAACTGAAGGTTCAGTCTCCTGAGGAACACTTACCTCCATACTGCTGTTACAATGCTTATTATTCTTGAACTTCACTTTAAAGTATGAGATTTCTAAAGCTGATTTAACAGTTGGTGAGCAATATGTTTGTTTTGTGAAATAAAAACATTTAGGCAATTTTGCTGTTCTGAAATGGGAAACATACCTCTTTGAAACTTGTAATAATTATCAACAAAAAGGTACCATAAAAACAAAGAGCAACAATATACTCCAACCCAGTAAATCTGCTAGAATCAATATGTTATAAGCTTAAAGAATTTGCAAAGAATATTTTATGTTAAATATTTATTAATGGCCTGAATTATATAAAAGAGAATAACATAGGTTAATAATTGTAATGATCAGACCTAAAAGGGACATTATATCTTGGAAAATAGATATTATGACTCTAAGGTGAAATGGCAGTATTTTAAGTCACCTGCATTGTCAAATCTCCTAGATAAATTATATCCTCTTTTTTTCCATAAGAGTAAACACTTGCTACTGCTGTGTCTCCATAGGAATTCTTGTAAGAAGAATGACAGTTTAGGTAGGATTACTCAAAGAGGAAAACAGCCTACTGAATTCCGTATCACGTGTAGATGAACTGTTTCACAGTGACTCACCTTTCATGGCATGTGTATGGCTATAACACCAGGGAAGCATATCAGAGTATTTTCCTCAATATTCCAGCAGCAATCTTATTTAGCATCAGCATTTCTTTTAAAAGAAAAAGTACATGAAAAGAAAGTATGAGAAAATACACTTTATGACATGTTCCAGAGACTTGCCAACAACTTTCTTGGGTTGTGATAAATTGATAATGAAAAAAATTGTGATATCATTAAGGAAGGCATGAAAATTTATTTATTTACTTATAAGTGGAAAGTTTTCTGAAGGGAGGGCAATTTTTCACTTTGGGAGATGGTTGAATAATGGCTTTATTGTACAGAGCATCCAAGTTTCTATTAACTTCCTAATTAGGTTTTATATCTGGCAATCTAATTTCATGACCAAATACTGCTCATACACATTTGAGAGAACACCCCACTCATGGTAATGATTTATGCTGCGGTAATGAATTAACTCTCTCATGCTCTCTTTTCCTCTGCAGTATTTGTAAAAAGAAGATTGTAGCTATGCAACAACTATTTTAAGCAGCTTTGAATGGAAGCAATATAACATTTTCCTTAAGTCTAATACATATGTTTATAATATCACTTTATTCTAAATCAACTTTCTAATGACAGGCCACTTTACTTCAAGTTTATTTTGATAACACTTTCTAAGTGCATCTCACTACCACAGGCTCACAGGCTGACAAAATGAGGAAGCAGACTTGATATGTGATATTTTTAAATGGAGGGAGAAGCCAGAAGCTGTGCTGGGAAAAAAATGTATCTTTAAAGATTATTACCACGTGTCTACCAAATAAGGAGTAGGTGGCATAAAACTCTGAGATATAAATTCTCTGAGGCAGAATGTAGAATTTTACTACCTCAGTGTAATAAGATGCTTTGTGTTATCAGCAAAGGCCATGGAGCTCAATGCGATTAAAATAAAAAAGGATCCAAGTACCTGCCTTTAACTGCAATTTAATGATAATGATTTTTGTCTTTAGTATTTATACTGGAAGTCAAGAAAGAGGCAAGCTGTAGGCTATTTCATAGTAATATAAATAATAGTAACTAAAATTGCCTTCTCCTTTCTTCTTACCAGTCCGTGTTTATTCTTCATATCCATGTTTTCATGAAGGTCTTCCCTCATTTTAGTTTATATGGTAATGGTAATATTAGTTTTAAAATTGTGTCATGTCCCCAAGGGTGATAAAGAGAATTTTAGAATTAGATTTCTCTTAAGAAAGAAGACTCAGCAAAGAGATGTGCATCCATCCATTTCATGTGCCATCTCACTTTTTTTTATAGTGACTCTTTAAAGTAAAGAGTCATTAATTTGCTTTTATTAATGTGGAGAGTTAAGTTCTATCAGAATCTGATGGATATGGCCTCACACCAGTAAAGACCAGCAGCTGGCCCATACAAAGTAGTGGAAGCCAATTGTTCATCATTCAGGATGTTGTTGGTAGCATGAAATCCGATGATGGGAGAATTTATATCATGGACATCAGCAAAGGCTGATGAACAGGTCTCCAGTAGACTCCTATCTCCCATCCCATTCTGAAGCAGGTATGCCGGTCCACCATGGCTAGTTAACTCAACTTCAATGTGTTCAAACAGCTTTGTTAGAAAATGAGTGTGCGCATTGCTTTCTTCCAAGTCGACAAAGCTTTCAATTAAGGACGGTCTAATTCGGAGATTTGTAAGACACAAGCACGTAATAGCACATAAGGCACTTGCATTTCTCCTTTTTCTTTGTTTCTGTTTCTTCTGTTTTTCAAGTGCCTATTTCTTTCTCACTTAATGGGAACTTCTTGGGACTTAAGGTTTTCTTGTACCTTTTGTGTTTATCCATATGTCCACTAGAGCTGTGTGCCAGCATAACAAATATAAATGGAGTATGAAGCGAGTTACTAGCAAATAGATCAATGTGTTATGTTGCCTGTAACTAAAACTAGGCTTGTTATTATCCTTAAAATGTCATTATGAGTAGAGTCACATTTTATATACTTCTATTTGATCTAAAGAGCATAGCAATATTTTAAAATTCAATTTATAATCATTTTACTCTCTAGCCTAAAAATGTAGCATGTACCTTTTTGTATAGATACAAAGTATAAAAGTATACTACAAGTGTAAAACTGCCAGTCTTCAAATTTTCAAAATAAAAGATAGCTAGGCCTGGTGGCCATGCCTGTAATCCCAGCACTTGGGATGCTGAGGCACAAAGATCATTGTGAGTTCAAGATCAGCCTGGGCTACAAAGTGAACTCAAGGCTAGCCTGAACTGCATAGTGAGACCTTGTCTCAATAAGATCAAAAAAAAAAAAAAAAAAAGATAAAATAAAAGACAAAGTAATAAAAACAATAACATTGTAGACTTTAAAATATGGCAAAACAATAAAATAGTTTGAGGAATTTCATCCATCCTCCAAAAACAAAAACAAACAAACAAAAAAAGAGATAAACAATCAAGATATAAAATGGACTGTCCAAGAATTACATTTTATTTTTGGAAGAACAATTTTTGTATAGTTGCTTAAATATTAAAAGGCCCACATAAAAATGGCTACTTGCCAAATCTGATATTTCAAAACACATACTCACACCTAGTCACACAGAAATACACACACACACACAGGTAAGAAATGTTTATCTCTTTTTTTCAATTTCAGGGGAGCCTATGGTCATGATGTAGGAAAACGTCCTTGGATCATAGGAGATGAGAGTATTGTAGGACTTATGACAGACATTGTAGGTAAGTAAAAATGGACAGATTGTTTTCCCAAAAGAATTATGAAGATACTTTAATTAACAGGCATATAAAGGCAAAATCTTATTATATAATATCCTGATTTTCTATTTTGACGCATACTTTTAGATTTATTCATTTAAATGTTGGCATAATAGACTGCCTTAGTTACTCTTCTCATTGCTGGGGAAAAACCTGACACCCACAAGTTAAAGGAGGAAAGGTTTAATTTAGTCCATAGTCGGCTGGCTCCAAAGTAGAGACATGGAAGAAGAGAAACAGTCCATGGTGGAGCAGAAACGAAACAACAAAGCAGAAAGCAGTCATATTCCTTCCCTGGTATCCCACCCAGACCAAAACGCTACTGATTGGTGCCCTCACACCCAGAGTGGGGCTTCCATTACCCGCACCCAGAACCATTCTAAACCACTTTACTTCTCACACTCCCTCAGTCCATATTACATACCCACGCCAGAGATCCAGCCACCTGCAGAAAGCCCCACTGGGAACACACGAGGCTTTGGGTGGACATCTACATACAAACCATGCATAGACATAACCTTGTCATTTGGTATAAAAATAAAATATGCCTTTTTTTAATGGAACAATTTTAAAATAATATTTGCCCCACCTGTGAAAATCATGTGCATTTTATTAATTTACAATTAAACAAATTTAACAAAATGAAGTTAAATTAATTTTCTACCATATCACTACATGATAAACAGTCATGTAAAAGTGCTAAACACTGTTTCAGTTATTTTAGTCACTGGAACAAAATACTTGACACTAAGAAGGGAAGAGGTACTTTTTAGTTTATGGTTTCCATAGGACTCAGTTTACAGGTGATGGACTGTAAGACAGGCAGGACATGACGGAAGGATCTGAGGGAGGAAGACTGCCCACACTATGGTGGCCAGGATCAGACAAAGAAAGGAGAAGCTGCGGAGGGAGATGCACCCTTCTAGGCCACATTCCCAGGCACCAGTCCCCACCTGCCCATGGCACATCTTGCTATGGATCCATCCACTGATGAAGCCACTGGTGAGTGTAGTGTCTCCGTGGTCCACCCAGCCCCAAGTACCCCACCTCTGGACACATGAGGCCTCTGGAGCCCAATTTACACCCCAACCATGATGTCTGGTCCCACGGTCCCAAAGGACTCTTGCCAAGCTCTTTACCTAAGATGCATTTATTCCACATCCAAGTGTCACTGAAGTTTTGGAATTTGTAGAATTTTTGAAAACTACAAGTCAAAAGTGTTTCTGAGACTCATGGCAAACTGTTAGGGCTGCTCTTATGTAAAAATCGGAAAGATAGTTACTCACTGCTGACTTACAATGACGCGGGGTGAACGTTCTCATTCCAAAAAGAAGAAAATAATAGGTGGAAAGAAAAGAATAAAACCAAAGCAAGAATGAAACTCAAAAGGGCAAACATTAAATCCTATATCTCCATGTCCGTCACCCAAAACAAACCGTGAGAGATTGAACTTGTAACGGCCTGAGCAGCGCTGTAGCTACGGCCTTGCTGGTTCCAGTCCTCATGGCCTCTCTCGTGGGCTGCTCCTGCTCACTGCCGCAGCTTACCTCAGCAGGTGTTCCACATTTCAGTATCTGTCAGTTCCCGGGGTCTCCCCTGAACTTTTGGCTTCATTCTTACAGGTTCACCACACAATGCCTTCTCAGGTGCACACTGACCAGCCTCCCACGATTTGTTCTGAAATGTGAGTGGCAGCCTCCAAAATCACACAACTCTTAAATAATTCTGCACATCTGTAAAACTACCACCGTGTGGATCATACCATGGTCTGCTACCAGTTCAAACAGTAGTCAGACACCTTCAAACCATGACTGCGGAGGCCGCAGAGTGCTTGGCTAGATAAACACTGTAAAATGAAATCCAGGAGAACCAATTCCATCAGAGGTCCTTCTGGAGCAGGGTGCCCTGACGCACCCTTCTAAAAAGAAGTGTACCTTACCCCTTTTATACCAATAAACCAGAGAAGAGCATGTTTTGGCTGATTACTGAGATGTCCTCAAGGCATCTTTCCTATTGTCTGGATGAAAAATTTAATGTTAATCTCTTTAGCAACATTTCTTCATGACTCCAACTTTGAAGGTGTTTCTTTTCTGTTGAAACTTCAAACTTCTCAAATTAGTTCTGTCCTTTGCTTCTGATTTTCACTATAAATCTGATTAAAAGCTACCAGCAGTATTGATACCACAGTCCAAACATTAGCTAGCCTTCAAATTCCCTTCATCAAATTAATTAGTCTATTGCCCTTAATTTTAATCTTTTGCAAAATTTCAAGGCATAGGCAAAACTTAGACAAAATTTTGCCAAAGCATAACATATGTGGCTTTGAGTCCCTCTGCCAATGGTATACTTGTTCTGGACTAAAATTCTCTCAGATTTTCCTTGGCTTTTATTGAGTGTATTTCTATCAGCATTCTTGTCCTCTGCACTCTTATCAGAAATTCCCATCAAGGTAGTCTGATAACGTTCTATGGCTTTTCTAGGGCATCTCCAAACCTTTCCAAAAATTTCCCACAAACTTTGCAAAGGCTTCTGAACCACATGGTCAGGCATAGTCATGGAAAAAACTCCATTTCTCTGGTACCAAAATATGTTGTAGTTACTTTCTCATCACTGGGTCAAAACACATGATACAATTTAAAACAAGGGAGGTTTATGTCGGTTCATTCTTGTTAAGAGTATTCAGTCCATATTTTGCTGGATCCAAGGCAGAAAGCTATGTGATAAAAAGTCTGATAGAGGCAAGATGCTTATGTCATGCTGGTCAGGCAGCAGAGACAGAAAAAAACAGGGTCTAGGGAGGGAGATACACTTCTCAAGTTCACACTTCCTGTGGCCTGCCCCTTCCGACCAGGCTCCATCTCCTAACCAGCACAGTTAGCTACGCATTCACCAATGCATTCATCCACTGAGGATTACAAGTCCTATGACCAGACCACTTCCCTGCAGCCCTATCTCTGAGCACTTGTGGCTTTTGGGGAACATCCTAGATAGAAGACGTTGTGAGCACCTGTCATATTTTCATTCATTTGAGTTTAATCTTTATTGATACATTTAAACATAGGGGACTGGTATTAAAAATAACAACTGATACAGCTTGGGAGCTATAATGTACTTTTAAACTGAGTTAAACGTACTATTACATAATAATATGTTAACACAGTTTTAGATGGTAAATTTTGATGATGAATTGCTACATTTTGGTAAAAGTTGCTCATTTCACTGGCTAAATAATCACTATTGCCTGAAAACATTTTGGTTTTTTTTCCTGCCCCTTTGATTCTTCTTTTCTTTTCTTTTTTCTTCTCCTCTTTTGTTGGATGAAAGACTGAAACCTTTTAATTTTTTTTTTTTTTTTGAGACTGGTTTTCACTGTCACAAAGCTGCTCAAGCTGGGTTCAAACATGAAATCCATTTGCTTCAGTTTAGAGAGAGCTGGGCTTAAAGGCATGAACTACCATACCAGACATTTCTTGAAATATTAGTTGAGACTTGTTTGAAATAGTATGTGAGTTTTGCAACACTAGTTTAAAAAACTCATGATGCATTAGCAGTTGGAGAAGTGTCATTTGCAAATATTTGGAGGAAACTCCAACTTTTAAAATACTATTGCCTAACTTACTCCTAACCAAGTATGTCTTTACTGCTTCGTCGTATTTGCTTCCTGACCAGTAATTAGAGGACCGCATCTGCTTGGAGGAGAAATGGGAGTGGAGAGGGAAAAGCAGAACTCACATGCAGGAAGAACGATGGCAATACATCAAACTCGGGTGGCTGTTTCGTTCATTGAAAAGACAACTTTTGTGCCTCTGCATAGTGCAAAGAGTTATGACAGACACTGAGGATGAAGTGGTGGATAAGAAAACTTGATATCCTCTTCCTCACAAGATTCCCAATAGAAAAAAAAAAAAGATTCCCAATAGAAAGGACACAAGGAAACATAAAATTAATAAGCAAGTACAATCAAGGAAAATGTTTTTAAAATGTAACCATCATTATCCATGCTGCAAGAAACATATTTTCCAGTGAATATAGGACAGAACATTAATTTGATTTTGAAACATGCATTTAATTACTCTGTTTTTCTGTTAAAGGAGTTTAAAAATATGAACTATCAAAGAAAAAAATAGAAAGTCAGAGAAGTAATACCCATGACATTTTATTAATTGACTAACAGACCAAAAAATAAATCAAATCATAGTCACCCAATAGCAAAAAGTAAAAAGTTACCTGCCTTTATTTGATAATCCTTTAAACCTTAGGAATTACTCAAATTAAACACCTCTAACTGTGAGGGAAAAGATAACAATAAAATCAGGGAGGCTCATGGAAAGTCTGTATAAAATATAGGTGAAATGCAAGATCCTCTTGTATTACTGTGCTGCCAGATGAATTCTCCTACCCAAGGCTTCTGGGTGAGAATAGAGGGTTATTACCAGCAGAAGAGGTACAAAGGTCCAGAGTGAGGATGAGGATATGTATGCTATATTTGTCAGCTCAGGAAAACATAATGATGAAACATAGACATGGTGGCTTAAATAAGAAATATCTGTTTTCTCATAGCTATGGAGGCCAGACATCTATGGCCAAGATTCTGTCCAGTCAGTTTCAGAAGAGGGAGATCTTCTCAGGCTGTGCCTAGCCATCTTCTCACTGTGTCCTCGCATGGCCTTTCTTCTGTACATGGGAGGGAAACAGAGATCTCTAACTCTTCTTTCTCATCTTAGATGAAAACAACTCACCAGATTAAGGCCTCACTATTGTGGACTCATTTAATCATAATTATGAATGTATAGGAACTATCTCCAAGTAACTAACTTGGGGACTAGGACATCAGTATATGAGTTTGGAAAGTCATGACTCAGCCCATAACCTATTGCTGTGTCCTGATTAAAAGTTGTTTTTTTTTTTTTATATTTTGACCAATTTTGCATGTAATTTGAGCAACATATGTGAAGACAATTTCCATTATAACAAGCATTGGTGAATGGTGAATTCTTATCATCCTGTCTAGTGAAACTATGTATTGCTTCTAATATTCTTTTAAATTATTATTCTCTTATTCCCTTTCATGATTTGATGAATCTTCTTACATCTGGTAATCTGAGCAACTTCATTGAAGATGACAATATGTAATATAATAACCACTGTTAATCCCTATCATTTGGTTTGAAACCCCACATCATGTTTAATGTCCTTGCTTTGTTTTGTTTGTATTTTGCTGTTATCCTTTCTTTGTACTATTTTCTTTCAAAAAAAAAGAAAGAAACTCTAGAGGGGTTGGTGGGAGATGAAGGAAAGCAGGGGTCAAGATGAAGAAAGGTCAGGCGGCACCTCCTTTCCTGGTAGGAAAGAAAGGACCACTCACCAACTGCAGCACATTTATTTATATACTCAGGAAACAGTTGTCAACTGAAACTCCTCTGCCTGAAAACTTGTTTGCTTGGCTCGCCTCAGGGGCATCACATTCTCAGAGAAGGGACGACAGCTTGTTGGTGTGGCTTGCCGTGGGTGCTCCAAATTCTCGGGGCTGGCATTGCTTTAACCCCACACATGTAATTGGTCTCCAGTCTCAGCTGCTCCCCACATCTCCCCTTTTCCTATTTTGTAGTTGCAAGTGATGAGTGGTCAGTTAAGTTGGAGGAGCTGTGTTTGGAGGACTCTGTAGAAGACCTTCTCATTTTTTAACGCTTTCCATTTTGAGTGAACTGACTTGTAAGCTAAAGATTCCCAATCTAGGATTTCAGGTCCTTGATTTCAGCAATTTAATCCTATACAGCCCATTAACTCATAACAATAGTTAGTTATCAGTGTAGTCGGCAATTGTCAGAAGGTGTTAAAGATCTGAGCATTTTTTATAACTAGTATATTACTATAGCATTGTTTTATACATCCCATGTTTATACTTTTCTTCTGGATATTCCTGACCAAGGTAAGGTGACCTCTATTAATTGATTCTTTGCTGTCTTTCAAGGTCTGGTAAGTCTCCTCAGGCTTTATCGTGGAACTATATACAGCACCTCTTTGACTTTATGTCAGTGTCAGCTGTCTGGATGAGTCATGGCTATTGCTTGACCAAATTGGTTTCTGTGAAAGTTTGGGAGACTTTTCTCTCCTAGTAACTCTCTTTAGGCATAGTATACACTGTTGATGTCCAACCTCTGTGATCCAACAATGTCCTTGGCCAGAACATTGGAAACTTATCAAGTGGTAAGATGTCACAGCAGAGGTTTCCTTATGTCTTGGGTCCTCACCGACTTCTCAGGACCAGGCCAAACTATTGGCTGTCCTCCCAGCCCATTTGTCTTTCTAGTTGTTGGTCTCCAAGCCTCAGCTGTTCAACATCCAAAAGAGGTTAATGACATTACATTGCAGTGGGAGCAGTGAGCTCAGTATTAAAATTTTGTCTGAATATCTAAACACCTTGAAATATGATGTACAACTGTTATTTCCTACCAACCATGGATATTTTAGTAGTTGAATCACTATAGAATGTTAACAGAAATAGTTATGTAGTTTAACAGAAAATTTGAAATAGAAAACCATATACAATATTGTAGTATGACAAATGTGATGGCATTTTTGCAACACACCTAAATTTCCATTTTGACATAAAATAGCCTTTTTTGTCAGTATCCCTGTCTAGTATAGAAGAAAGAAGCTTTTGCCTAACTTGTTGACTTTTGATGGGATATCATTGAAGAAATTTATGACATTATCTGGACTGCTTAAAGTCTAGGTATCTTTAAGTACAGAGGCACATACTTAGCATGCACATCACATAAGTTTTTGTTAAAGGCAGAAGTCTGAATCTGAATGAAAAATCTATCATCATAAACAATCCCTGTTTTACACCTTGGAATACCTGTGCATCTAAAGGCATGAATACGTTTAATACACCATGATATTAATAACAATCAACTGTCACAGCCATATGGAAACTTGAATTTTTTAAAATTTAGTTATATACCAAAGAATCTTTACATGAGAAAACCTTATTTTCTCCTTTTTGGGAAACTTAATCTTTTGACAATCATCAATGTAAACATCACAATAATATATTTTAATAACACTTATTGGGGTTATTAAACCAAAAGGCTATGGAGATCACTGGGGCCACCCATTAATGAACAAGAACTAGGTAATTATTTTTCCAGGCAGCTACATTTTTGTACATCAGTTGGAGCCCTGCCCAATAATTTCACTCTAACCTAAGGCATTGTTGTTTAAGTATGTATACAATTTTTGATGACCTATGAGAGAGCTAATTTTGATATCATTTGACCAGCTGTCAACAAAGGTAGAATCATGCTTTAAAAAACTATAAGCCAAATTAAATTATAAACAAAATGACTCAAAAATACAAAAAAAAAGTTGACCTCAAATAAAAAACATCTATTCACAAATATACAGACCATTGACTTACAATATCAGAATGCACTCAAATATATTTCTGACCAAACTGAATTATAAATTTTACAATTTTGTGTTTGCAGTTATAAATAAACTACCCAGAACTATTTTTAGGTCAAATAGCAGAGATCTCTTTCAAGAAGATCTTGGCAAGAATAAATCTTTTATCATATATATATATATATATATATATATTTGGATACATATATTTGTATTTTATTCTGTCTTAAGATTACTGGTGAATTTTTTTCTTTTTTCATGTAGCTTCCAGCTCATTTATGTCCATGCACTCAGACCATTGATTTCCTTTTTGGGTTACCATCTCCTGGGCATCCTGGGCCAATTTCTTTAATTCACCCCAGGTGTGGTCTAGCTGCATCTTACTCTAAAGCCTGTGGTGTGACCCCCATGGTAACATTGCCACAGAAGTGAGAATCAGCTTCTTTAAAGGCAAAACCAACTCCTTCTCTGGTTCTGGGTCCATTATACAGCCAGATAATAGTCTCTGGTACCCAGATAGTCTATTCAGTGTTCTGTTGGAGGAGACGAGTAGACCCTTGGCCCCATATAAATACTGGGTTTGGTCCATTGTTCTGTATGGAGATCTTTCCAAAGGACCCTTCCTAGTTTATTTTCCTTTACCTGATTGAATTATCTTTCTGCTACTGTAGTCCCACCCCTAGGAGGATTTAAAAGGTTAATAGTATATACTGCCAAGTGAAATCTATGATGAAGTGTGAATTTTACAGGGAAAGATTCCGTTTTTGTTTTTGTAATTTAATTTTGAGAGTACAGTGAGTATGTTTAAGAATTCTTTGTTATTGAGGGTTATAAAGAATTCCCACAATAAGGGAAATGTCAGAAGTTTTACAAAACATTTGGAAGGCAGCACTCATATAAGCCACGCAATTGTAATTCTTAAGTGCCCACAGGCAGCGAAGGACAGCCTTTTACACCGTTTATTTGCATTTTCAAAGGCCAATTATTGAATGATTAACTTGCCAGCCTCTGTGTCATTGATAATCCTCCCATTATCCTACAATAATTGATGAATAGAGGTTAGATCAAGGGATGCCTAATCCTTTGAAGAAATTACCCCAAAGCCCTTGTGGTACTTGCTTTAAGCTGTTCATGTACTTGCAATTCCAAAGTAAGTTGCTTCTTTGTGACACCACAGGCCTCTTCTCCAATTAACATGTCTTTTTTTTATGGCCATGTTATGATCAGCATTACAAGCAGCTTGATCTGCGCATAATTTCAAAAAAGTTATCTTCCACAATAAATAATCTACCAGACTCACACATGCTTTAGCTACTCATTTCCAATCATTTGAGACCATAAATTGTTGTTCTAAAAGCCCTACAAAGCAAAAGGGGCTGTAAGTTCACAGGCAATGGCTGCCCATTTCAGGCCCCCCAAGGTGTTAAATGGTACAGCTTTATGTGTAACTTGCCACAGATTATTGGGGTCTTGGAGTTCAGCAATAGGGTAGATATGTTTAAAACCCTCCAGGATTCTCCTGCCCCCCATGGTGTCTTTTAGTGCCAGTTGCAAGGGAGAAAGAAAGGATGACTCTGCTCTGTGAAAGGTGGAAACCTCAGTCTTAGACGCAGCAAAAATTTTTGAACTGAGGAAGCAGAAGTAGCCACTTGCAAGGCATTTAAGGTTATAAATTTTATTTTGGGTGGTTGTGAAATGGAAGTCACAGTGAAATACTCTTCTAGTGTGTAAGGGTCTTCTTTACCCCCCACCTCTCCTTCCTTGTCCGATTGAGCAACGTTAATGGGTTTAAATCCTATTAGGGAGGCTGTTACTCCAGTATCCATTTTTCGCTTGACACTTAGTTTTAAAATAGTGCCTCTAGCCAAGTCCTCTGTGGTCCTCTCAACAGGTGCACAATCATGAAGATGCTCCCTGATACATATCCACAACAAAAGGGTGAATATAGGGATCAGTAATAGAACAAACATTTGTATATCCATCTGTTGTTCTTGAAAACATAGTTTCCCCATGTGTTACACCTGATGAAATCAATACTGATGATATCAGTACACCTCTTTTCTCTTTCTGCTCTTTTGCTCTCATGAGCCTGTTTTATTTATGCACACACTTGGAGGTGTCCTCTCACCTGTTATATAATGAGTTTCTCCATACTCAGGTCCCTATTTAGGCATCAACTGCTGTGTTTAGTACAAGTATTCAAACTCCAGAGGTGGGATGATGGAGGATGAAAGAAAATAAGAGTCAAGATGCAGAAAGTTGAGGTCAGATGGAGCCTCCTCTCCAGGTGGGAGAGAAAGGACCACCCAGTGACTGCAGTACATTCATTTATATGTTCAGGAGGCCACTGGCAGTTGAAATCCCTTCTACCTAAGAACTTGTTTGTTTGGCTCACCTCAGGCACCTCAGGTTCTCAGAGCTGGAACAGCTTGTTCACATGGCTCCCCTCAGTGTTCCATGTTCGCAGGGCTGGCCTTATTTATGCCCTACACATGTGATCAATTTTCAGCTCAGATTCTCCCCACAACATATACAATAGTAAAAAAATGTCAAATTAATGGGCTGTAGTTTAGTTATCAGAACTCGTACAGGAAATAGGACAAGTCTCTGTGCTATCTAGGCAACTTGAAGTCCTATGAGGAGGGGATTCCCGGCACAAAAGCCCAGTGGGTTCTCCTTCCAGAAAATCCCACTATCTGCACAAAGAAAACATTCTTCTAATATACTCCAATTATAAAACCTTTAAGAACCATCTACGTTTAGATTATGAATCACATAAATGTTTTTATTACATTTTTTTTTTTTTTTTGCTTTTAAGGAGTTGCAAGCAAAAACCAGTTCTATTTCCCATTTGTTATTCTTCAGTAATCAGCACAATATACTAAAAATGCTGTATCCTATAGAACAGAAGTAATAGAAGCACTAAACAATTAAGTACAAATCTTCAAAGTTCAGAATTAGTGCTAGTATTAAAGAAATGAGTAATCAAAGTTTTGTACTCTCGTATTATGGGGGTTGTTGTATAAGAACTGAGTCAAGGATTTCCATAAGAAGTACCAAGCTGAATCTGTGCAGCTCTGGATTCTTGGATGTAGAATCCAAGGCCAGAATCTTTGGCCCAGAAAAAGACAAAATTGAGCATCTCTTGCCATACTGGTTGATGTTCAACTTGACTTAGATGTCAGAATTACTTACAGTGCACCACTTGGTAGGATAAACTCCCACTTGGACAATTCTGGATTGAAATAAAAAATATGTTAGCTTTTTCATGAAAATTGTCATTTGTGTGCATTTTTAAAAGCTAATTTTATTCATTCAAATATGCAACACATAAACAAAAATCTAAAAAGAATATTAGATTAATTTGACCTGAGGGTATATATTTTCCTTAGCTCTCAAATTTTTCATGTCTTAAGTTTGCTTTTCGAACATAAACTGTTTTCTAATCCTGTTACTTTGTGTTTAATATTTACCATCCTCTAAAGAAGAGTTAGGATGGTTATACAGAAGACAGGAATGTAAGGTGATATTACTTAGTGAGATTTATTTATGAAGTCAATAAACCCTGAAGAAAGAATTCCTTTGACCATTTAAAAGTTTATAGCTCTATTAGAACTTATTAAATGTGCAAGTTTTTTCCTGCCCAATAAATATATGTACGTAACATAGAGATCATAGAAATTTCAAAGCAGCCACCTCTCGTTGTTACCAACTACAAAGAAAAAAGTAGAAAGGACTATAAATATTCAGTTGTTGAGAACAGTAAAAGGACTGTACTTTCTTAATATTGAAAGAAAATATTAGCCTTGCCTCTAGGAATTTTTGCCTGTCTTTCAAAATTCATAGAAAGTCATATGCTGGAGCAGTTTTCAAAACCAGCAAACAATTCTAAACACCAAAACTGTATGCTGTGGTTAGGGGTTAGGGGGGCAGTTCTTGTAAACTACTCATAATTATGACATTCACCATAGGTCCCCAGAACTAGCCATACTTTTGAATAACCATCTATATGTTAAGGGTTTTTTGTGATTGCCTCCTTCAGTTTGATAATTGGCTATAGCAACTCACAGAACTCAAAGAAACATGTTACTTACCCTGACCACTTTATTATAAAGAATATAACTCAGCAACGGTGAATGGAAGGCATGTAGAGGGCAAGGTCCTGTGGGAAGGGGTGATGAGCATGTCCTCTTTAAGCATGTCACCACCCCCTTATTACTTAGCTCTGCTCTGCACTTCAGAAGCTCTCTGAATCTCATGGTTCAAATTCCAGTCCTGCTCCCATCCCAGAGGGTTGTGGGTAAGGCTGAAATTTCCAACTGTGTGATTGCTGTGTCTTTCTAGTGAGCAGTCCCATCCTAAGACCATCAGGGATCTTCAGCCAAGTCACTGGGGTAACATAAACTCTGTGTTATCTAAGTGCATTTGTTAGGTATAAGGAAGAAAATTTGTGGGTTTTAGGAGCTCTATACCCACATAAGTGGGACAAACTTCATTTAGTTTTGTTTATCTTTGTCTTTGAATGTGGTATTGATTAAATTACACAAAGTTTGGTCCCAAAATATAATAAGAGATATAATACAAAATTGTTTCTTGAAGTGGACTGTCTGCTTTGTGGGCATGAAACTCAATAAAACATATAAAAGATCTCATAACCTCAAAACTTATATGATAGGTACATTCACAGCTTTCATTTGAAATATTTTCAGTGAACAAAACTAAACTTTAGTTTAATAATTATTTTAATAATTATGCACATTTTTTCTAAAATTCATAATTTATCAGAGGAATATTCCTACTTTATTTTTGTTGCCCTACAGAATGGCAATAGTCCATGAATGCAAAAGTGAATTATAAGCAGTATTTTAAAAGACTGAGATACACACACACTCATACAAATACATACCAACAGACACACAGTCTTTCTTTCTTTCTTTAGTTCTTCCTTCCTTCCTTCCTTCCTTCCTTCCTTCCTTCCTTCCTTCCTTTCCTTGTCAGCATATGGGACTTGAGTGCAGAGATTTATGTCTGCTAGGCAAACACTCTTACCACTGAGCTACATCTGCAGCCCTTGTAGAACTTCTATTTTGATACTGAGTGTTGATGAGTGGCCCATGCTGGCCTGCTGCCTCAGTTTCTTGAGTACAGCTATTATAGACATGTACTACTGTTCCCGTGTCATTCATTTTTCACATCACTAATTATATCTGTCAAATTTTTTCCCTTTAAAAATTATATATTAGTCTTAAATTGTCTTTAAATCAAATTTGTAAAACAATTCACTTGTTGCTTTAATAGGAAAAGATTAAAAAGGTATTGTGTATGTGCTGCATGTGTTTGTGCTAAAAAATTATAATAATTTAAATATCTTAATTAGCATTATCCTTTATCTATAATTGAGTAACTTCTATAAAATGGAATAAGTGTTTCAATGAGTTAAGCAGAAAAGTTTGGGGTTATAGGCCTAAAACGAGCTAAAGAAATGAGAAAGATGAAAAGGTATTTCTTTGCACACTACGGACAAAGAAATAGACCGATTAATATACGGTTAATGTAATTTACTTTTTCAGTGGAAGGTTAAAGTAGAGGATTATCCTGCTAATTAAAACTGTTTGAAAAATTTGGTCATCTCTTCAATCTTGATTTCTCAGTTCAGATAAGCAGCTAAATTTCAACTTGGTGACCTAGAAGCTTAGCAAAGAAACTCCATTTTGACATTTAGTTAAGGCTGTTGAGTCCGAGTAAGAGCTTTGTCCAAAACAATGGCTTCTTTTAATTTTTATTTAATAGTGTGTCCACTTGTTTATTGAAATATACATGCAGGTTCCCTTTTTTGCCCTGTTTACCAGAAAATTCTAAAAAATTTGGATTGAATTTGAACTAACAAAAACATTGAATAACTGTCTTGGTTACTTTTTTGTTGTTGCTGAGACAAAATATCCAACGCCCAAAATGAAAGAAGGAAAGGTTTATTTAGCTTACAGTTTTTGGAGGTTTTAGTCCATACTTGGCTGGTTCTGAGGCACAGGGGCACATGGCAGAGGGCTACAGTTCATGGCGGTGGTCCCAGCAAAGCAACAAGTGCAAGAAGGGAGGAAAAGTGACCAGCTGCCTCTTTCTCTCCCTTACATATACAAACTATCCACCCTAGTGTATAGTTCTCACAACCATAATCCCAGCATTGGATCATGAATTAGTTGTAAACTCTCAAAGCCACCCATAACTGCATGAGGGGTTGGGGGGACATGCAGACACAAACCATAACTTTTGATTTCTTCTCATCTGGAGGTTATGCTTTCTTTTTGTTTTGCTGTTATTGTAACTGTTTCATTAATTTTTTGTTTATTTCTTTGTTTTCGGTACTGCTGACAAAGCCCAGGCCTTCTTACTGCTTAGACAAGCAGTCCCCCACTGAGGAACACTTGTTAGACAAGTGCTTGGTCACAGATATACCTTTTTGACCACATTGTTACTTTGTATTATTTAGTGAAACTAAAACTCTGAATGTAGACATAGCTTAAACCATAAAATAATTACAGTACTTGTGTGGTATCTACACTCAAGTATAGTGAAAGTCAAATTTATTTCTCCCTACCTACTATGATTATGTATGTGAATGTGTCCTAAACAGAAATGTGAATGATTTGGGTCAAGACTGAATCTTCTAGGTTCCTAAAATCACAGCTTTATTTTACCATAAAATTTCTCAAAAAGGAGTAGTAAGGAGGATAGTAAACATTATTATGTGTGCAAACTGATGGAGTGGGTAGAGAAGAGAAAAACACAATGTACACAGACATAAAAAAAGTTTGAATTCTAGATGTGAAGAAAAACTTTAAATACAGCATTTATATAGAGCCAATAATTCCACAAAACATGAAACAACTTTCTCTTATAATTAATGTCATATTATCAAGATGCTAGAAATAAAATTGCTGAAGAATATTATTAGTATTATTATTATGCCTCCTTCTCCCTGGACGCATAAAAAAATCACAAGGGAGAGAGAGATACTTGCATTTGAGCTTATAAAAATGTTGTAATAGAAACATAAATTTGGCTTACGGAATCTGTGGCTGGCCTTGAAGAAGCAATAATCTCTGGCAGCTCTGCCCTGATAGTCACAGGTCCTCTGCTATATGTCATCGGCCTCTAGAGGCCAAAGAAGTTTTTTTATTTGAAAGATAGAGGTAAAACTTTTGCATAGTCTAATTACAGACCTAATAACAAAAGCCACACTAATACTTGCATTTGCTTAATAACATTTGCAGAACACGCTGTGCCGGTTACAAAGCCCCCAATGACATTGGCTATCAAAAAGTGGTGAGCATCCTGCGGCCCTTGTCATCTTCATATTGTGAAAGGTTTTAAGTTATATTATAATAAGAGACACAGAGAGAAGATCGTTATGAGCCTGGGTCTCCCATATGTACCTTAAAGTGAGTGTATTGTAAATATTGCTTCCAAACATAAAAATAAACCAAGATGGTTTTTTTCCTACCATACTTGAGTTAGCTCATCTCTCTTGATGTCCATTTCCTCATGGATACAGAAAAGAAAATCAGTAGGAAATTTGTCACACTGCTGGGAAGACTGTCCAGATAATGCAAATCCTGGGTTTGGAAGCATTAGTGCATAATTACGGCCCCATCACTGTTAGCATGCCAGACTTAAACAAAGACAGTGCTCACATTTATAGAAGGTTTATCTTCTGAAAAATCACACTGTAATGTTCAGTAAGTAAATAAGTCACACACAGACATTTTTTGACTGAGAGCCATGGCTCACATCCATCTAAAAAACCTTTCCAGTCCTACTAAGTTTTCTAGATGGTGTTAAATTTTTTGACCCTAATTACTCAGAGTTCTTGTTTTCATACTAATTCAAAGAAGCCTGTTAAGAATCAGCAAAGGAACAACACCACCAAAAATACATTGAAAGAATTTCTATTTATAAAGTTGGGGCTTATTTTCTTATGGAATGCCAATAATTTTGAAATAACTTAGAAGAACAATGCTTAGAAGTACAACATGAACCCAAAGAAACAGGTCAATTATGCAAATCTTCTTCTGAAAATAAGTTAAATTGGCACTGCTTTGATGTTAAGAATCCCTGACTCTTTGGCGCATTTAGGTAATAATATTTGAAATAAACACTTTGTTAGTGTTTTCAAACTTTAGCGCCTGGTGGAGGACCACATGTAAGTGTGAGTTAATTTAGCACAATACACGTGTGGGTGAACATACATGTAAGTTTGTCATGTTCCCGTGAAATTCCCAGAAAAATATGAGGTGATCTCAAATGGCACGGCATTACTTGGAGGACCAAAATTTCCCCGAAATCCATACTTTTAATTGGAATAAAATACTGAAGCAAAGCAGAATGCCCAAGTTGCTAGGAAGCCCTCCACTCCTTATGCCCTGCCTTGCCTATTTCTCTGATTTCATTTTGTGATAACTACTATGATGTATTCTCACTATAGCTTTCCAAATACTTCTTTTTCTACTTCTCTCTCTCTGTCTTTCTCTCTGTCTCTGTCTGTCTTGGTCTCTCACTCTCTCTCTCTCCCCATCTTACTGAGTTTTTTTCCTCCTTCTACTCCCCCTGCTAACATTTAGTAATTAGTTATTCAAAGAGATGTGTGTAAGTCACTAACAGGGAGTCAAGAATACGGTGAGGTTAGATATCTTAGATAATGTTTCATTTCAGGAATAACAGTAAAGATTCACACCATAATACAGAGAAACAGCAATAATTAAAGTTAAAAGTGCTTTGCTTGGTGACTGTGTTTCAAAGAAATTTTCTTACTGTAAGAAGGGTACATCACTATACACAACACGAGCCCATCACACCTGTCTCCTGTGTATACGGGGATTTTATTTAGTGGGTGGAATAAAGACTATTTCCTTCCCTTTCACCTCAGATGTTACTCATCTTACAATGACCAAGGACACATCTTTTGATATCTATCTGTTGTTCACCAGCTCTGTATATCAAGTGGTGAAGTTTGTGTGACAAATTAAAGACGTCTGCATTGAATAAATGCAGTTTGGCCCTTTCTTGTATGACTACTTTAAATTTTAATGTCCTAATTTAAATGTTTATTTTTGTGGACTTCCCCACACAAGAAGTTATTTTTGGAATCCATTAGATTTATTCTTCTCTTTACTGTCTATTCTTTTAAAATGAAATGCTATCAGAAGTATCTTTTGGGTACAAAATGTAGGCTTTATGTTGTAATGTTCTCTAACATCTAGTACAGGCTTATACATGCTAAGGTACACAGCACCCATTTCTTAGTGTTGGGGACAATCACTTGGGTCCACTTGCCTTTAACACACAGCATAAAAACTAAAAGCAATGTTTGTATGCCCTGAGTTCTTAAGCAACCAGTGTATTTTCTGGATTCAATAGTGTCAAAACTCTTTCTAATAGAAATTATGTCAGAATATTATTATGTAGTAGGAATCTTAATTTTGGATATTTTCTTATTGGACAATACTTGTCTTTATTATCTTTGATCTCAGTATGTGTAAATAAACCCTGGAGTTATTTAGGCTGTTATATTTTGCTTTGTAGCACTTTTGTCTTGTTAACTGTTATATATCTCTTGGTAATAATAGAGAAATATGTTTGGCAATGTAGCTTTCTTATAGTAAAGGTGCATTTAAAATATGATGTTTGAAATAGCCAACTTTAAGAATGATTGGTCTTAATATCTATTGAGATTCCTTTTGAAAATACCTTTACCACGAAAAATGCTCTCCTTGGGTATTTTGCAAACTGGCTGAAAAATATGATAAATTATTTTTTAGTTTGCAGGCAAAAGAAATGGCTTCATTATTGTTTTGTTATTTATAACTTCAAAATGGAAATGCTTTTTTTTAGCTGGCCATGTGCATATGAGTCCAGTTACCATTTGATAAAATGAGTCAGGTGGGGACCCTTCCCTTCCTTTGTGATGGCACATCAAGCGTGACCTTATCTCTGAACACATTAAGAATCACTGAGTGAAGCTTCCTTACCTTGTTTTCCCAAGTACTTTAGATAAAAACGTATAAATTATATATGGTTATTTTACAGGAGCTAGTGAGAAAGAAATGGTCCTAATGAACGCTTTGACTGTTAATTTACATCTGCTATTGGTAAGTTGCCTTTCCCACCAGTGTTTGGAATACACTCATTTATACAATTTGATGCTTTTCTATCTTTAATTCGTGAACATGTGAGGTTTTACTTATTTAAGTATGAAATGTAAGGTTATTTTCATTTTCTCCAGAAAATGTTGGACTACGGTATAGTGATTGCTTCATAAACAGGGGTAGTTGCTCTTGTGGATTTTAGAATATCTCCAAACAAGAAAACGGAGTCGTGTTGGGTGAACAGGTAAACTGCTTGCGGGTAACACAGTATAAGGATGGACAGTTACAATCAGAGCGCTGAACTTCTCAGAAAGACAACTTCCAATATGCTGAACTCCAGCAGGGTAGGGTGATTGATCAGTGTTCTACTGTGTATCAATTTTTAAATACATAAAATACAGGAAATAGACTAAATTTGAGAAAAGAGATCTTACGAGCTAAGTAGATAAGGTACTTACTGGGTCTCAAATATGAAGTACATAGTTATACCCTAAGGTGTGAAATGTGTTCTCAGGGATATAGTGTCTATAATAATTGCTTGACACTGAAAAATTTTGACCTTTTGTTTTAATTGTGAATTAAAAACATTTCTACATATTTAGATATCCTTTGTTTTAACCCACAGATAATTTAATTAATGTCTATTAGACATTAGAGAACATATTCAGCATCTCTAAATATTAATCACTGAAGACAAGAATACATATCACATAGATCTATAGGAAGATTAAGTGTAATAACTAATGAAAGTGGCTGTCACTCCCTGGCCCATAATCAGTACCCAGTTCATAGTAATCACCCCCGTTGTTATTCTCAGTCCATTTCTCTAGAAACCGGAGAAATAAGAGCCTTATTGAATAAATCGGTTACTTCTCACTGGCGCATCTAAGGAAAAATGTTTCATACTGATGTACTTTTAGTTAGACCTGAAATAAAATACCATACAATAAAGAAAACAGTGGGAAATTATGTAATGGCAACCAAATTAGTAGTGCCTGATGATAAATGATTATAAATAAGGCATATATAGAGAACAAGATATTTCCATTTCATACTAAAGAAATTACCTTTCCATTCTTTGGATGAGAAATTTTCAATTAACATCTAAGTAAAGTATGGGAAGTTGTTTTATCTGATATACATTTTCCCCTGAGTTTGCTTTTCCATTGATAAACGTAATGAACCAATATCTTTTTCCTCTGTATAATTAACTCTAAACAACTCTAATTGAAAAGGAACAGCTGACAGATACCTTAGATGTTTAATTAATGCCCTTAAAGTGTTTGAGATTATAAAATGAAAGTATGGCATGAAGTGAACAAGTGTAAATTGTGTGTTAATGCTTTTCAATCAATCCATTTCATTGTAGTTATCATTTTTTAAGCCTACGCCAAAACGGTATAAAATTCTTCTGGAAGCCAAAGCCTTCTCCTCCGATCACGTAAGGATTTTCTCAAGTTATAGTTATGTTCTTCCTTCTCTTCATTAAGGGAGGCATCATTTGCCTGCCTTGAATATGTATTCATTTGGTTTTGAAAGTAACTTTACTATAGAAACACCTGTCAAATGCATTTGATTTAAGCAGTTTTTATGGATTGTAGATTTATTTCTGTTGTTCAACTAAAACGTGTTAAGGGAGGAAAAGATTGAATAGGAACATTGATTTATTAGTCTTTTAAAAGACATTGAGTAAACTGCTTGTTTAAATCAAGTGTGATTATAAAAGTTTTTTTAATTCTTGTTGCTGTTTTATTATTTTATGGAACCAAATCAATACTAACCTCAGTGCTTAAACTTTTAGCTACGCAGAATTGAAATGGGAGCTTTTGTTTGTCTTTTTGCTTTCTTAGCATGCTAGCGTATTTACTGATGCCTTATCAGCAAAGGTTGTATTTATGAAGGATTAAAAATATGTCTTGTGGATCCCAAAAGGTACTACCATAGCAGCAATTCAGCTAATAAGAAATTCCTTTGCTCTGGAAACACACACACACACACACACACACATGCACACACACTCAAGTGCACTGCATATTTCAGATTCAGTGTTAGAGAAACTTGGTTTCTATATTTCTGTTAAGTGTTCTAGCTCACATCTTGTAATTCTATGGCACATGAAAATTATGTTGTTGAAATTAATACCCATTATCTTACTAAAAAGGAGCAAAACCCCAATATCTTAAAAAAAATTGGATCCTTGTAATAGCTTATTCTCATGAGTATCATATTGTTAGCAAAGTAGATTCTTTAATGTCCCTTTATCTCAATAGTTTTTCTCTCTAAGCCAAAGGCTTTTTATATCCTGCTCGAAGTGTACCAAGTCCATAGTACCCCCTAGTTATTTTGAAATTCAGATTTTGACTTGAGATGGTAGCTTTTTATTATAAAAATCTCTTCTAACTTCTAAAATCCAAATGACCCCTATATTTCCACTCATCTCTAATTTGCACTATTTTAAAGATTGCTGAGATTCCTACTTCTCATATGAAGTAGTTTCTCTTTGATGTATGCTTCAGTTACTTTCACCCCTGACCTTGGTTGTAACACAACAACATGTTTTCTTGATATTTTATTGTTTTCAGAGTTGTTATTGCAATGCACTTCTGTGCATTCAGTTCAATTTGATAAATAAATTGCCCTTCTCTTTCAGTATGCCATTGAGTCACAGCTTCAACTTCATGGGCTCGATGTTGAGAAAAGTATGCGGATGATAAGGCCACGAGAGGTATATGACAAGAAATAAATATTCATTGCGCTTCTACTCAGTATTGATTTTTTGTCTTCCATTTCCTCAAAAGTTCTTCATTACTTTAATGGAACTTTCAAGAAAGTATGAAAAATACTTCTGTAACTATTAGATCATGTTGTGTAAAATAGAAAATAGAAAAATTCCAGGGAATAAGCCAGTGTTTCAGTAATTACTTTCTTCCATCCAGAATTACTTCAAAAAAAGCAAAGACCTATTCACTTCTATTTGCCAAATCTCAGGAAATCAATGAAATAGAACATTGTCATACCTGTGAGAAGACATGTACCACACACATCCTATATAAATTACTGATTTCTAGTGTAATTAAATATTGCTAGTAACAACTACAGGTTTTAATCTTCCAAATAAGTAACCAGAATTTTAACATCCCATGAGTTAATCACAATATTGGGACCAGGGTTTAGCACAGTTAACTGAAAACAAGTCAACAGGAATAAGACCTCTCTCCCATCTTTGTGAACTATGCTTTTTCTTTTTTTAGTGCTGACTCTTTAAAGAAATAAATTGCTTATTAGTCTATGCAGTATCATCCTTATCCTTTATTTTTAATTATGGTAGACAACTGTACTAAATTGTTTTACAAATAAAAATTTCTACTTAGAAATTTTCTTATAATTTATTCTCTTTGTATGTTAAATTCTCCTCTTTATGTGTTTAAATTATATTTTTGACTTAGCATTTCAGAGGTTTCAATATCAATCCTGTTCTTATTCTTTAAACAAATTCCAAATGTCTTTCATACACACATATATGCTTATCACCACAGCCCTCCATCCATATGCACAGGAAATCCACAAGGAATATGGAGTGTGGATCAGAGTGACTGGCAAATAACAAGAATTATAACTTTAAAATAAATCAAAGAAAAATGTAGGAATATACTGCGAAGTTTTCTCCCAACATTAATCTAATTAATGGTGCACAGACATCAAAGTCATGTCAAACAGCACTGGAGAAAGTTTGTAAACATCTGTTAAATTGATCAGAAATTGTTAGAATACAAGTAGATACTGTTATTTAATCAGTTTATTTCAGGTCAAATTGTTGACAAGGACACATGTAAATTCATCCACAACCATGAATTATAGTAGGATGATAGGGGGAATATGATGATGAAAATATGCTGGGTGCTACTGAAAATTTATGATTTTGTTTTTCAGGGATGGCTCTTGAACATTAGTTTGGAGAAGGTTTGACAATTAAGCTGATAGAATTAGTTAATTAAGAACAAAGATACTGCAGTGATTTTTTTCCTAAAAGATTATATGACATTGATAAATGCAAGTCTTATTTTCAACAAATTTCTCTTGTTATATAATTTTTCATGGATTTCTTACATTTTGAATGTTTTATACAGTCCCAATTTGTATTTAATGAGAAAACAACTCATACATATATAAAATTATAAAGATTAATTGAAAACCTGAAGGATAAATGAAGAGTATATTTTTGCAAAGATTGAGACATTAAACAACCCCCTTTTACTATTTTATGCTCACTTCTTAATCATGAGTGTATCTGCAGAAATGTCACTCTTCCACCAGCTTTTTACAGTGCATGAATGTGAGGATAAAAATTTACCTTCTCTTTTTCTTACAGTGAGAAAAATATGGTGAAATTAAGACATAAATATGAGGTGACAAATCATTATTGTGATTACTGCATAACTTGTGTCTTCTTTGACTTAGGGGGAAGAAATCTTAAGAATGGAGGATATTCTTGAAGTCATTGAGAAGGAAGGAGATTCAATTGCTGTAATCCTGTTCAGTGGGTTGCATTTTTATACTGGACAGCTCTTTAACATTCCCGCCATTACAAAAGCTGGACAAGCAAAGGTATTCACATCCTACTCCCCGCACCCTGCTCCCAAGCTGTCAGTCAGAGGAACAGTAATGCAGTGTGATGAATATAAGAGTATTTTAAGAGTAAGTCTTATGTTCTTTTTTGTTTTCTTGAGACACTGTCTCACTATGCAGTTCAAGCTGGCCTTGAACTCACTATGTAGCTGACTGAGATTGGCCTTGAATTTGCAGTGATCCTTCTGCTTTGGCCTTTCAAGTACTGGGATTACAGCCATGTGCCACCATTACTTGTTTACTCTTTAAGAAAAAGTCTGTGTTCTCTTTTGCTTTAGGCATCTCTATTTAAACCACTTTTTGCCACATCTGTGGTCTCATCTCCTTATATGTGGATGTTCCCTCTGTATTTGCCTCAGGCAGCAGGACAGGCAAGCTCTCCACAGACAACACCTCCACTCAGCTGCTCAGGCAGCAGGACGCAGACAGAATACTTAAGACAATAACTACATGGGAGGACCACTAACACTCTGGTACTTGGTCATCCTATCACTTGTGCTAAAATGAGATGGAGAAGTGAGATGTAATTAGAACATCAAGTAGACTTTATCAGTAGATCAAGCTGTACATAAGTTAAATTAAGGAGACTTTTTTTCAAAGAAACTTGAGAAAATTTATACTACTTGTCACCAGATATTGTATCTATGCACTGATAAATCACACTTATATCATTACCATTTGGAAATTGTGTGCTTTTGTGTATGAGTGCTAAAAAATGATTTTAGTATTTATTTGCCTGAAAGGAAGAAGTGGGGGGGGTAACATTGAGCACTCATAATTTGTATTTAAAATCTTTAAGTAGCAGTTCTATTTGATTCAGAAATTAAGTCACGTATTTGAAAAGGTGGCAATCAAATTTTATTCTGAACATTAATAAGCTATGGGTTTAATATATATGGGAGGTCTAGTTAATAGAGTCAGTTACTAACCTAATGAGTGGAACTAATGAAAAGAATTTCAGCACTGTTATCAGGAGTCTCTAGGAATTCTTAGCCTTGACTTGCAACTGGTTTGATAGATAACTTTGAAAGTGGTGCACTACAAAAGATATAAAATTATCTCTTCTTAATATACATATTAAAGGGTAGGCACCGAAGTAAAAGGAGGCCTACAAAAATCTATTTTAAAATGTTATGCAAGTAATCAGTAGCCCCTGCCCTGTTAGTGTACAAGCATGTGTCATTAAATTTCCTAGATGTGAGACAGGAAGATAGAGAAGACCACCAGGTTTGGGGTCGCAGAGTCTAAAGTTGAAATCTTGGTTGGGTCACTTAATTGTATGATCCTGGGAAGGATTTTTCTGGGTCTCTTTCTAAAATGTTAATTTGGAATAATAGTACAGACTCATTAATTCAGTGTGAAAATGTAGAGCATCTCTTGGATTGGCACACATTTTCTATTAAGTATTAGTTCCCTCTCTCCTGCTATTTTTAACTAATATGAAACTATTAGTAGTCATTCAGATATCACTTTATTTTCCACTAAAAGCAAGTAAGTTTCTTTACTTAGCTTTTATAGAGGTAATTCTCATTCTTAAGTACTTTTATTGCTAAGACCACTCTCCAAGGGTTTCGTAGACTTTCCTTCATTTACAGAATTTAAATGACTACCAAGTCAATCTCTCATGGAGCCTTCAACCAAATTCATGAAGGTAGGAGTGAGCAGTGAAATCTAAATGTAACTGCACAAAGGAGACGAATACCATGGGAGTGAACTGGGGATACAGCAGACTTAGATTTACCCATTAACAAATTATTCTAACAAATATTTATCCTCTTGCTAGACAATTCCTCCCATCTCAAAGGAGATTGAGCAATTAGGCTAATTTAAAATTACACTTACATAACTCCCTTGGGTGAGGTACGAAGGTAAAGCTGAAGAGAGAGGCGGAAAGGAAATTAAAGGTGTCAATCACAAAAGAGATAGGAAATAATAGACCCAAAAAACTCCTGCTAATAGTCACTGCTAAGATTAGCTAGCTGGGATAAAAGAGAGGAATGTTTCCAGAAATTACGCATGGTCGCAACCCCCCAAAATGGTCAGATGGAGCAATAAGAAGCAACGAGCGGATTTTGTAGTAAAATCCTCAATATTATGACCTAAAATATTCAATATGAAATGACTGAGAGAGAACCTTGGATAAGAATTTGAAACAATTTAAAGAAATACATGTATGTGAAGAACAGAGCAGCCACAGGGAAATGGCTCCACAAGTTACTTTGAACACTGTAACTAACCATCATCCGGATACAAACTCAGGGCATTCCCAATTCTCTGCGTCCTCAGTTCTGCCGTCTTCCAAATACTACTAAAGCCTGTGTTGGTCCCTTCAGACAGTTGTAAAATACTTTAAAGACAAAGGGAAGTGTGTGTGGCTCACAGTTGTGTAGGCTGTGAAATTGGAGATGAAGGCGGCCGGTGAAGGTTGGTTCTTTGCCTCACAGATGGCACCTTGTTGCTGTTTGTGACTGTTATGGTTGATACATTGTATCAACTTGGGGAGTCTAGAGGTTTGACTGAGTGACTCAGCAGGAAAACAGGGTGCTTATTTTGTACATATCCTGAGCCTGTGGAAGGCATCCAGAAGGCATCGAGATTGTGTGAGAGCTACGCGCCCCCTGGGTGCGGTTAGCTTGTTTACAATGTAAGGGAAGGAAAGAGGCTGCTTGCAGCCTTTCCTCCCTTTTGCTGGTTTTATTTGCTGTGCTCTGCTGCCATGATCGTTTGCCTTCTGCCATGTGCCACTCTGCCGCAGAACCAGCCAAGTATGGACTGAAACCTCCACAAACTGTAAGCTAAATAAACCTTTCCTTCCTTCATTTTGAGTGTTGGGTATTTTGTCTCAACAACAAGAGAACAGTAATCAAGACAGTCACACACCAGAGCAGGGCACAAAGGTCACTGGAGGTTCTTTCATAAGAGTGAGAACTCCTTCCATGAGGTTAGAGTGCTGGTGACGTCACCTCCCAAGTACAACACCCTGGTATTAGGTAATCAGTATTTGGTAATGAGTGGGGAATTTGGGAGGAATGCTCACATTTAGACCACAACATCTGCCTTAGGAAGTTACCATTCTGCTGCCTTCAGCTTTGATTTTGGCCATTATGTAAATACATAAGTTTATCCACTTAACTTTATTTAAGTGTATATAGAATTTATTTATGTTTGCTTACTTGCTATTATTGTGTATTTAACTGTATATATGCATACGGTATTTAGCAGCGCTTTTTATATTCTTTGCTTATTTTTTCATTTAAGTGTTACACTGTGCAAAATAGACCACGATTTATTTCTTTTCTATTCTACTCGGATAGAGAGTTTACTTTTAGGTCTGCTTGTAGGCTAGTACAATAAATGCTCCTCTTAATAGTCTTATAATTTGCAGGGGTAAATTTTGATATAAAATTCTGTTACATGTATACCTAACAACAGGATTCTTGGATAATAAATTATGTGTACATGTATTGTTAATCATTAATGCCCGTTTTTCAAAGCGCTTGCATTAACTTGGCATATACTCTTTCCCAGCAGTATAGGCAAGAGTGTCTGTTACTCTACATCATCATCAAAACCTGCTATTGTGTATGTTGGAAATTTCAGCCAATCTGATTAGGTCATAGTGATCATGTAGTTTTAATGTTTGCTTCCCTCATTAATGATGGAGTTGAAATCTTTAAAGTTTTGTTTGGCTTTAGTTTATGAAATCCTTATCTTGTCCACTTTTCTATGTGATTATCAGCCCTTTTCTGGTTTGGTTGTACATAGTATAGAAATTGACAATGCAGGACAAGGATATACTTAATTTCCAGTAGTCATCAGAGAGAGAAATACACTAATTAATAAGATAGAAATTGAAAGTATGCCTAATTCCTATAATAAATTTAATATGCTGAGGTTAAGAAATAGGAAATGGTCAGTTCAGAGAATTAAATCACAAGAGGGTAGCATGTGGCAAAAAGTATCAGTTTGTAGACAGTTTCATTGTTTGTATTTTAAACTGTGGATGTTATTTTATATATTGGCCAATCTATCTCTTTGGAGGTCTGCTATGCTTCTATATTTCTATATTTTTCATACTCTGTAAAAATATCCTTTCTATCTCAATCTTATATAGATATCTCCCATGATCCTTTTCTTTACTGTCTCCAGGGATCTTTGCTCTTATTCCCCTATGCACACACACGCGTGCGCACACACACACTCACTCAGCTATCACGGTCAACTGAAACCTCCAGGCTACTCCTGTCATACGACAGTGCCCCTGTGCTCATGTGTATGGACTACACTTGGATGTCCTATGTGCACTTTGAGATCAGAAAGCTCCAAGCTGGTTTGTCTCTTCCCGAGATGCCTGTTTTAATTCATGTCACCGTCCTACTGGGCCTTTAGCCTCATCACAGGTTTCCTGTTCTTGATCCTTTTAAGCAATTATTTTGTAATTTTTCCCCCTCACAGACTGTTTTGTCCAATATATTTCCAAATCACAGATGAGGATTTTAAGCCATAGAAACAGAATCTCAGTTAAAATCAGACAGCAAGCAAGGATTTCTTTTTTCTAATCAGAGAAGACTTTAGAATCAGGGCTGCTGAGTATTCAGAAACTCAGGTAAATGCTGGGGCTGATCAGGCCCCGGATACCTTTAGGTGGAAATGACAGGGACTAAAAGAAAGACCGAGACATACTAAAGGTGCGAGGGGACTGGGAGGAGCTTGCTTCTAGTGAACAGGCTTGACAGTCTCCACGGCTGCCTCACTTTTATTAGTCAGCAAGAAGCCCAGGGGATGGGGTCACTCGTCATTCACAAAACGGTTGAAAGGGATTTTCGAAAATAAGAAACAGGTTACATTTTAAAAGGGGAAAGGTTAACAGGGGAACAAGCCTTCTCTACACGGGGCGGCCTGCACTAGTTACCAGGGTACCGGCATTCTCTACGCTGTCCACGGCTGATGTTGTCTTGGCCCGGCAGCACTGCTATTATGACCTTTCCTCACGCAGCCGGAAAACATGCGGCTTTCCACGTTCTGTTCCACTCCCGAGGTAAGTGGACAGGGGCCTCGGGACCACGGTGCTCAGGTCAGGACCTTGCCCCGAACCACACAGCCTGGCCTCAACAGTTAAATATGACTTCCAGAGTGCATTCAAGCACGGCTGTTAATTGTGCTCGCCCTGCCCTCTTTCTGAGGTGCAGGGCAGCATTTTCATTAATACCAATTTTATTAATTATATAATATAGTATATTTCATACACTATACAGTAACATATAATTCCTCTATGGTTGTATAAATACACAATTAATAAAAATTAAAGTAGGTGTTTATATATTACATGTTTGATATAATTACATATGTATTATAAATTTATTATATATGCAATTTATATAATTATACAATTATACTTTATATAACTACAGATAAAATTTTACATATTTTATATAGTAAGACAAAATATAAAATTATATTTAAAGATATAAAATTATGAGTAAGTTTTCTATAATATATGAAATATAAAATTATATATATAATTCCATTGGAATTATAATATATAATTACTATGATGATTGTATAAAATTGTATTTTGGCATAATTGGACTTAGCAGTGTGATTTAGTTTGTCTTCTTAAGGAATGGGGAGACAGTAATCCCTAATTCCTATATTCTAAGGAGAGTTACAAAAGATTCCATTTTTAAATACTTAGCACTGAACACATCATAAGAAATCAAAGCTCACAATTTTGAACATATTTAAAAATTTGTATTGGAATAATCAGGCATACTAGAAAAATAAAAAATAAACAAATGAGCATTTTAGATAGAAAGTAAAATATCAAAAGTTTAACAAAAGATTTTTTGCTAAACACTTCCACAATGATATAAAAGAAAATAAAATAACCTAAACAATTCGATCACGACTCAAAAGACTAGACTGAAATCTGTAAAAGTTAGGTGATGGACTAATAAAAAAGGTAATAGTATTATCCTTGCTAATCTCCGTGTAAATTGTCTATGCTCTCCCTCTGCCGTTTCCTATAAACTGTCATACACTACAATGACACTTGTATTATTTCTGGAAGACAGTAAGTGTCAGAAAATATTTGTAGAATGAATGAATAATTGTCTTAATTTCTCACTGTTCACAAAACATAGTATACGTATATGGACACTAGCATGTTTGTTTGCATTTAACTTCCTAAAAATTGCAATGCAGATGTGACTGGAGACCAAATTTACATAACACTCCTCCCGTATGTCTCCCGAGTTATGTGGCACTTTTGACTTTGAGTGCAAACATGTTAGAGCCAATTGTAAACATTTATATTAGTAATAGTCATAATAAGTAATGAGTAACAATCATAACTGTATATTTATTATTTTGATTAGAAAGGATTCAATTCTGAGCAGAGGGCAGTGGTGGTGCATGTCTGTAACCCCAGGTCCTCTGGAGGCTGAGGTAGGAAAACTGAGAGTTAAAGACCAGTTCCTACAACTTTTGAGACTTTGACTCAAAATAAAACTTTAAAAAGGGACTGCTTTCTGGCTCCATTGGGGTGTGCTTGCCTGTCATGGGTGAAGTCCTGGTTTTAAATTACAATGTGGAAAAAAAAAAGAAAAGAATTAATTCTGAATGCAGAGTAAATTAAGACAAAGGCAGAAATATGAATAAAGACATAATTTGTAAAACAATAAAGTCCCGTAGGTAAATGAGAAGTACCTAAGCGACATGTACATATGAATGAGGTCACCCCAAGGAATCATTCATTTAACTTCAAGGGAAACCTAAATTTTTCTTAAAAACATTTTCGACTTTTCTAGGAAACAAGTAAGTGATTTATAAAGCTTTTGAAGGAAAGTGTGGCTGTGATATTCTTAGTCTTGGAAATTAAAAGTCAACTCTCATGAACTCCTGTAGTAGATGATTATCAGTGATACTTGCTTAGGTTATCAGGACTTCCACAATGAACTAACTAGGAAAAAAAATATTACTACTTTTCCATAAAACTAAAATATTATTGGCATGATGTTTTTAATTTTTATGCACAGAATTAACGTAGTCCATAAATATAATCCAAGCATATTTAACGTTAAGCCATCTTTACTAGAAACTTTAAAGATTAAAGTCTTTTTTTTATGGACTTCATGTTCACATGAAAGAACCTTGTCATTCGTGCATAAAAAGGATATAATCTCCATATTGTCCAGTCAAGTGATATATATTTGGATCTTTGATTTACCAGTAAACATTTGAGCAGTAATTTATAGTAGTAAATTATGGTAGTGGAATTCCAAGTAGGAATATCTAGTTTAGTTTGCTGTGTCAAGGTGACATTAGAACAGGTGAGTCTTTAGCCAGATTTAAAAATATGAGTAGCCATTAACCAGATAAAATCCTAAGGGGCTGGTTACATGGTAGGGACCGTTCCAGATGGTTGAACTTATTGATCGGGTAACATGCAGAGAAGTGTTTCAGTACAGTGATAGCCCAGTTCACAAACACTTCTGCTCAGGGACAATCCATTTCATAAACTGAAGAGTTTGGCAAAATTTTGCTTCCATTCTCAAAGTCAGCATCAAGGGACAAACACAATCACAGCTGTCTTACCCAGAATCATGGGCTGAATTAAATTTGTGAACCAAGGTACCACTGTAATTTGATTGTAGAATGTCAGAAGAGGTCAAGAAATGAATCCAGGAGGCAGTCAAAGTCTAGGTAAAAAGGGACCTGCTATGCCATATTTGATTCTCCTCAAAGACATGAAAAGCCATAAAAATACTTCATGCATTTAAGGAGCTAGATTTTTTTTAAGTTTGGAAAGAAATTTCCTGCCTATATTGAGAAGGGATTGGAGAGGTGAGTGCACAAAAAGAAGACAATTGCATTATTTTGGCAATTATGAAAAGCTCTTTAATGATACAGTTCAAATAAAAGAGAATGTATTAGTTAGGATTCTCTAGAAGAAGAGAATCATAAAAAAGTACATGTAATTATGGGGTAGGATTTATTAGGTGGCTTACAAGATTAAATCCAGGAGAGTTACAATAGTGATCTGTGCAATCTAGCAGCTTCTTGGTCAAGAGGATGGAAGCCACAGAGCAACGGGAATCAAAGAAGCAGAATCAGGATAAGATTAAAAGCCTGGAATATTGCTGGATGGTCACTGGTGTTAGTCTGTGTTGGAAGAGTAAACTGGAAGCCTCAAACTGACCAAAAATTGAAGCATTAGCTCTTCTTTTCAGTATACCTGGAGACCCAGAGACCAGTGTACAGAAGTCATGGCAAGAATGAACAGACCAACTACAGGCCTCCAAAATGGAGCCACTTCCTCTTTATTTTGCCTTTTTTATGCCAACACAACAAGGCTACAGACCTACGGGTCAGTGCCAGTCACATCCAGGGTGGGGCTTCCACCCTCAGTCATCTACAGGTACACCCAGAACTGTGCTTTACTAATCTGCTAGGTGTTTCACATTGACATATTGCTGGTCATGAGCTAGCAGAGGAAATAGCCGTTTCATGTTGCATATATTTTGATTTCACAAGGCATCTTATTTACCTCTATTCGCTCAGTGAAAATAAAGATAATTTTGTGTATCATAAATCAAGTATTTGTAATAATCTCCTGTAGTTTGATCTAGATTTAGTTCTATCCATAGAACTAAGGAGAGATGAATTGAAATTATATATGTATGTGTGCTTATGTAGGTGTGTGTGTGTGTGTGTGTGTGTATGGTTGTGCATATACAGGAATGCATAAACATGTTTGAAATATAACTCCTCATGTTGATAGAAGAATAAAAGTTCTACTGCAACTGTACATAAAGGTATTGATCGAAGAACTTGTACCTATGCCTCAATAAAGGGGAAAACAAGATGGATTAAATGGAATGCCCTTTAATATACCAGATATTATTCTTTGGAAATAGTGGAGTATTGTTCGGTTAAGATATATAGTAAAATATCTATAGTTGAGAACTCATGTATGTGCAAGCCCCAAATCCGTAATCCAAAAATGTTGATGAGAAACAGTGCCAAAGAGTATAAAACTTTGAATTGTTCCTAAGAAGTCTTCATCAGGTATTTTATTTAATTCAACATTTGATTAAGTGGTCCATCTGAGCTTGAGTGATTAATTCTCAATGGCAGAGGAGCCTGGACTTCAGATGTTATTTTAGGATTACAGAGCTGGGAAAAACAAGTCTCTTGGTTGTCAATCAGGATATGTGATTTTGCAATCAGTTTCTTGAAAGCCGTGAGGAATAACTATTTCTCCTGATTAGTCCTCACTCACTGACATGGTGGCTAACTCCGAGACCTCCCAAGGAGATATGAGATAGACTTTTGCTGATGATGTACATTTTTAAAAAATAAATTTGTGTAAAGTCCAGGATATTTTCTCCGATATTTTATTTTTCATGCCTCTTGACTAGACAAAGAAGGCTGATATCATTAACCTTAAAAGTGAAACTGCTCCAGCATGAAGTGCCCACCTCCACTGTAACACAAGCCTGTTCCCAAGTAACCTCACCACGCATGGAAAGAGAAGGCTGTGGCCGTGAGAGGCAAACTGGAACACCAAAAATTCCTGTCAGAAAACAAAACCCTCATTAAATGTGAGAGATTCCTCTCATGTGTTCTTAACAAATCAGTTCTTTTATCAGAAAAATTACTTATACAGCAAAGTTAGGCATATAAATATTAAAATTTAGTTGAGTTGAAGAGAAAATATCTATTTTAATCACAGACAATCTACACTAAAGGGAAAAGGTAACTATCATATTGTCATAAAACATTGGCCTGAGGGGACAATTTCAAGGGAGAAGTCTGCAAGAATTACCCTGTGGACATTTATGCAATATTATCAAACTGCAATTGTAGTTGATTTTCTGAAAACAGGATTTTAAGGAACACATCATTGAGATTGACATAAGAATCACTAGAAAAATAGAGGCGAGTGTGATCTCACATCTCAGCTGGAGCAGTT
Organism: Dinomys branickii; assembly: GCA_004027595.1. NCBI lineage: Eukaryota > Metazoa > Chordata > Mammalia > Rodentia > Dinomyidae > Dinomys > Dinomys branickii. The sequence goes on from PVLD010008048.1 coordinate 84,680, forward strand.
TTCAGATATAATTAGCATTACCTAATAGTGATGGATAAATTAAGTTAGGCACATTAAAGACACTATAACAAGACAGCTAGATGCGCTGATAAGGGACGATGAAATGGCACCTTGCCTCTGAAGGGTCCGCTGTGTTTGGTCGGAAGCATGTGGTCCATCAGGGTGGATCACACTTCAATTTCCTGCACCACATTTTTCCCACCGATGACCAAGCACTTTTTCACTCTTTGTAGAGTCAAAATCACTTTATGATTTGTAAATACGTAAATTATCAAAATCATATTTTTTTCTGCTCTCCTTCACATAACTAATACATTTACTAAAGCAAACAGGGTATTCGTCCCTGTCCAGATAGCGTACTCTCTGCCTGCTTGTCTTTGTTCCTAGCTGACCTGCACCTAGAATTCTCACAGGTGAAGATTTTCGGGTTTTCTACCCCAGCTCAGCTCAGTCACTGCATGCTTCACAGGCACGTTACAAACTGTTCTAGAGGTCTTCTTCACGTAGCTTCTATTCTCTTAGTGAAGGTGGTATGTTTTAGAAGTTGAAGCATATACCGAAAATTAGAAATTATAAAATTTTATATAAAAATTCCTGCTTTCAAATTCTTCAGAAAAAATGAAAGTTGGCAATGCTGGACCGTTACTCCTGTAAGGGCAACAAATTGCAAGATTTAGTAACAGCTTTGCCTCTTTGATGAGACATTAGCACTTCAAGCCGCTTTCACATATGGTCTTGGGCCCTGAAGCTGAGTCAAGTCAGTGTTGTATGTTGCAGTGCTCTTACAGCAAAGAGTAAAGTGAAATGCAGCCCCAACTCATAGATTACTTGACTGACTCTTGTAGAGACTGCAGTGCGAAATCCATGACCTTCATCATTAGAATTTTCCTGCTCTTCAGTGTCAGGAGGAATTTATCTTCCTACTGTACTTCTATAGCATGATGGAAAGTATATCACTGGCCGTGCTTTGCACTGCCTTATGATTATCACTGTGCCTGTTTACTTCTCCAAGTTAGTGGGTATATGTCAGTGGGCTGTTATCTGAGAGTGGATCCTGTACACCACAGACTACTGAAAGTGTTTTTAACGTCCTGGCCTATCTGTAAATATGTACTTGTTAGACCATCAAATGGATGACTGTGTGTACATCAGCAAAGCGTCTGTCTGGCTAGTTGTATTAAGCACAGAATTGCATAAAAAGTGGAAGCCATTTAAGTATAGTCAGAGATTTCCACAGAACTTGTTATAATGATTAATGACTCAAAATAAGGATTTTTCCAAATACCTTTGGAGTTCCTTTTTAAGTCTCATTTCTATTCTTTGACACACTTAAGCCATGCAGACTTCTCCATGAAGTCATCAAAAATTAAATGAACTCAATTAAACTTGAATAATTGCCTTAACTGCTTTTCCTGTCTTGGGTTGCTGAAATAAATCAGTTTCATATGAGGTTCATGCAGCTGAAGACTCCAGAAGAGAATAGTACTAACGTATTTGTTTACTTTTCCTGCTTTCAGTGTTGGCTCAGAGAAAAATAAGCAATGTTTGTTGCAGTTTTTAAAAAAGTAGCAGAAGTTTACTCTTTAAAAGAAGTTTGCTCTTTCAAACATGTACTTTACCACACAGTAAGAGGTTTTTCACCTGCAAATTACACAATGCTTTATTTTTTTTTATTTTAAAAACATAAAAGTACAAAAACATATTGACAAACAGACACCAATTATCATAAAAAATAGTACAATCACAACTAATCTATAAACAAGGTGATATGGTCTCAACAGTGGTTATTGCTTTATCCATTGATATCTTCGAATTGTAAATGTATGAACCCATATACAGACATGCAAGTTTAGTGAGACAGTTAATCCTCTCAACAACGGAAAAAACACAAAAACCAAAAATCCAAAAACAAGAAACAAAACAGGCAAACAACAACAACAGCAACAACATCAACAACAAAAAAAAAACACCACTTGTTGCTGCTTTACATATTGATATCTTCGAAGTGTGTGTTCAGGATAACACATACAGACATACAAGATTGATCAAATAACCTGTCATCGATTATTGCTTAGCATTAAGTGATATAATACAATAGTAGAACCATGTTAGCCCTCCTGCATATATGTATATTCATATATATTCATATATACATACATACATTTTTGTCTTTTTCTTTTCTCCTTTCCTTCGTCCCATCTGTTCTTTGTTTTTGAACAGATTTCCTTCATGACTCTTAGTTTATATTCCCA
>PVLD010008049.1:0-86915 GCA_004027595.1 Dinomys branickii
CTTCTGGGTATTTTCCCAGAAGATCTGAAAACATCATATCACTCTGATATATGTGCACCCATGTTTATAGCAGCGCAATTTGTAATAGCTAAAATGTGGAAGCAACCCAAGTGTCCATCCACAGAAGACTGGATTAAAAAACTGTGGCATTTTTATATAATGGAATATTATTCAGCTATAAAGAAAGACAGTTTTGGGGGCTTTGTAGGCAAGTGGTCAAAACTGGAGTCCATACTCATAAGTGAAATAAATCAGCGGTACATGTGCAGGCAACGTATTGTATCACTGGTGTAAGAACCCGAGGGTGGGAATATAAACTAAGAGACATGAAGGAAATCTGTTCAAAAAGAAAGAACAGATGGGACGAAGGAAAGGAGAAAAGAAAGAGACAAAAATGTATGTATGTATGTATGAATATACATATATGCAGTAGGGCTAACATGGTTCTACTATTGTATTATATCACTTAATGCTAAGGAATAATTGATGATGGTTTATTTGATCAATCTTGTATGTCTGTATGTGTTATCCTGAACACATACTTCGAAGATATCAATATGCAAAGCAGCAACTATTGGTGGTTTTTTATTTTTTGTCATTGGTTTTTTGTTTTTTGTGTTTTTCTGTTGTTGAGAGGATTAATTGTCTGACCAATTTTGCATGTCTGTATCTGGGTTCATATAAGCAACAACCACTGTTGAGTCCATGTCACCTTGTCTGTAGATCAGTTTTGATTGTACTATTTTTATGCTAATTTGTCTGTGTGTTAATATGTTTTTGTGCTTTTATTTTTCTAAAAATAAAAAAAAATTTTAAAGTCTTAGATATGATACAGAGCTTAACTAAGCACAACCATTGTTAATTCCTATCATTTTGTTTTGAAACCCTGTATAATTTTTATTGTTTTAATGTTGCTTGAGTTTGTCTAAGTTGTTGCTACTTTGATATATTTTTTTATTCTCCTTAAAATTAAAAAAATGTTAGGAATTCAACAATAATTGTTAAATTGCATATTGTTGTCTTCAAATTAGTTGTTCAGATTACCAGATATAAGCATGCAAAAGTGTTCAAAAAATTAAACATTAACCTTCGGATGAGAGAAAGGAGGAAAGAAAGAGAGAAAGGAAGGAAGGAAGGAAGGAAAAAAGGAAGGAAGGAAGGAAGAAAATATATATTTACACAAGATAGTGAAGATACTTGTACTACTAATTTCTATTGGTTTTTTGAAAGGAACAGTCAGGCCTTGTTTAATTTCCATATTTTAGGTTATTGATGCTTGGAAAGGAATTACTATATTTCATTTTTCTACTTTAAACTTTTCTATACTGATTAAAACTTTCACTGACTTAGTGAATGAAATTAATTTGCCCTAAATTTTAAATAAAGATCAGCCCAGATTTTGTGCCCTCCCTCATACTATCTGCACCTCTGGAACATTGCAAATATCTTTTAATCAAATCCTTTATATTTTTATTCATAAAACATTTCTTTATCGAATAAAATAAGTGAGTATGGTGTGACAGCTAGACATTGATAAAAACTTAAAACCCACTCTGGAACTATTTTTATTTTATGATTTGGTTGGGTAGAATATCACAGTTCATGGAAGACAAACAAGACAGGAACGTTCCCTGAAATAACAGATAACAACCTCACCATCTATTTTAACTTGGCAATGTAAAGGCAGTCTGAGTTCCTCATTACTTAAATTCTATTTGAAGAAACCAAACTTAATAACTCATAGGTAGTGAGCAGCGGTGTCTCTGTACAAGCTGTTATGGTTTTATAGCATCTCACTTCTCTAAGTTTCACTCCAGGAAAGCCCTGGCCTCCACCCAACCACTGCTTTCTAATCACCTTGTTGTCTGCCTTTTTATTTTGAAAATTCTGTCTACATAAACACAAACTAATGTATATGTGTATGGCGGGGGGTTGGGGAGATTTGGAGACTTTTCTTAACAGCACAAACTACTTGCAATAGATTGAGTAAGTATCTTTGTGGCACGTATAGAATGTTCCTGCTTCACACATATGAATACAATTAATAGGGTAGAAAAGAGTATTGTTTTCAGTAACCTTGACTACATTTTCCAATACCTAGCTCAACTCTGCAAGGGAAGGGACTTTATCTCTACTAGGGGTACAGTGAAGAGGACAAATAGTATCAGAAAGTTCCTTCTATGAAGACAATAAATTTTAATCCATCTAATACATAAATGAGGGACACATGCCTCTTTCCGTTGGAAAGCAGGACAGCATTTTGGTTTTCACTTATTCAAAGAAAATGTTTATCATGAATTTACCCTGTTTTTGCAAGCATTGGAGATGAAACTGCTTTTGATTTGACCAAGGTAGGACTCCTTTTTGGGGCAAGCAACATCATTAGAATCCCACAGGCTTGCCTGGAAGGATGTTTGTGTACTGACTGCTTTATTTTGAATACAGCCTCACAGTGACTTTCAACAAAGGCATCCCTGGCATTTTGATGTTACCACCTTCCCATGAGTAAGTCTGGGACTTTAGACAAACTCTCCATTCCCTTCAGAAGCTGAAGACTTCCAGCCTCGACCCTTTTGAAGCAACCTGAGTTTGATGACTAGAGCCTTCTCCTCATTCTCCCACACTGGGCTACTCCCAGGCCTGTGCTCAGACCCCACTTCAAACTCTTCTGCCATTTCTACCCAAAGATATCTTAAACCTAAGGCTCTGTGAAGGCTGACTGTCTCCCCAGATTTTGACCTTCATGAGAAAATATGCCTTGTGAGGTACTACTGGCATAGAGGAAAATTCTTTTTCAATCAATGTCAGTCTTTAGAACTAGTATGAAATCACCTGTGAGCCAACACAGCAGGGGAACAAACTGTCAATAGCCCCATAGAGCCATCGCATGGCCAGTCCTGTTGAAAAATGGTTTAAAGTGACAGTGAAGTTTTAGCTGCTACAAGGGCATTAGAAAAACCAACAGAAGTATAAGGCAGCAAATACGAGATTTATGAAAACAATAAATAGCATCATATTTTTTCATACAGTAGGTTAAGACCAAATGTTGTGGGATCAGTAGTGCTCCATTTCAAGGACTTACACCCCTACATCTCCTCATTCCTACAGAAAGGTATAACAAGGTCATGGAGATCACTTCTTCAAGTTTGAAGTCTGAGATACTGTGCAGAGGCATTGCGGTTGTACACGGATAGTATGTGCTCAGTAAATGTCACCTGGAGATTGGCATCTGGAAGTGGCAGGTGTGAAATCTCTATCAGCATCCTAAATAGTAACACCAAATATTGTGCTTCAGGTACAATTAAAAAAAAAAAAGGCCAAGCTTGGAGCACACATGCTTGTAATTCCAGCACTCTGAGAGGCTGAGGCAGCAGGATTGCAACTTCAAGCACAGCCTGGGCAACTTCATAAGACCCTGTCTCAAAAAATAAATAAATAAAGCACAGGAAGTTAGGAAGTTACAGACAGGTTTGTCCTCCCTTCCCCCATAGCCTCCAACTCCACCCCTATGACTCACTGCGGGCCTATCTTGGGGTCTCTAAGGACTGCACATCAGGCTCAGCCAAGCCTTGTGGAATGAGTGAAGGAAGGACTTGAGAATAATGGAGACGGTGGTTTGGAGACTTAGAAATGAAATCTTGACCTAAAACAACTTAGATGTGGGTGTCAGCAAGCCTGGGTTCTAGATGATTCCAGATGACTGAGCTCCAATTTTCTGTCTTACAAATGAGGAGGCTTACTGGAGTACAAGTAAAGTAAATGTGGTATGAAAGTGCCATGTCAGTTCTCAGGGGTTTGCAGTGATTCATGTCCTGAGTCATATAAGCTAAGTAATGGTGCGTGTGTGTGTGTGTGTGTGTGTGTGTGTGTGAATGCACACTAAAATGGGCACAATAAGGCTAGCACAAAACGGACAATATGAAACCAGACAATTGCCATATTTCATATGGAAGAAAGAAGAAATGAAGCAAAACAAAGTCCCTATCAACTGGTGAACGGGATTGACACAAGACTGTAGAAAGTGACCGGGTACAGAGAGAACATGTGCAGTAACACAATTTGCTCAGTACCACGATTTGCTCTGTTCCACAATCTGCCAGACGCCCTCTGATCTTTCCTCAGACACTTTCATTCAGCTTGTGGAAAATCAAGGACAGCAGCTCATCCCCCAACACTCTTCATGCTTCCCTCTTTGCCACTGGGACATGTCCGTGCTGTTGCTCACCGAGACACTCCCAGATGCATTGTCGGGAGCTATCATCTCTTCTTACACACCTGGTTAAAGATACTCTCGATACTTTCAAATGTCACTTTACCAATGGCCATAATGGCTCAGTGCTACCTAAAGATGAATCTGTGCTGTATTTTACAGAATGACTTTCTGTAAAGAGTCACACTGTGATAATGACAAGTCCCGTTCATCTGCTCTCTATCTGGCTCTGAGGCAAATGTCAGAATAACCCAGGATGAGATCTGAAAACTCAGGAGTGTTTTAAAGTCTTCCTCTCAGTCAGCGTGCAAGGCTTCACCTCTGTCATTGCTAGGTGCCCTGGACAGTGCTTCACTCACATACTTCAAGGCAGTAGCAGAGTGAATATTGGTTTAGGATCCTACTCAGTAGAAACACTCAGTCTCCACTAGACGAAATGACTTGGGCAAGCTGCCATGGCCATTTCTATGGAAAAGCTCAGTTGGATATTTAGGGACACAAAATTTTCAAGCAGAGGCACAAAGGTACAGTTGTTACTGTAGCGGGCACCTAGCCTGCTTGCCATCCGCTGGCCACATGATGACCTCAGCTGTCAGCCTGAAAACAGTGACAGTGACTGTGCTTGCTTCAGAGAGTGGCTGTGAGCGTCAAGTGAGACACAAGTAGGTAAAGAGGTAGGAAAGGGCAGTGATTGTTTCTGTGAACATTCTTCTTGATTTACCACGCAGTAATAACCACACCCAACCTTGCTTAGCTTCTGAGACCGGACCAAGTCAGGAGCACTGGGGGTGGGGTGGCCATAAACAAATGTTGCTCTGAGTGAAGCAAGGCCAGCGTGCCCTCCCTCCAGGTCCCTAAAGAGATGCTTACAGCTAGTGCATCCGGACCCTACAAACAGAGCTGAATTCTGTGGTGATCAGCAACGGCTTTAGTGAGAACGTTAGTGAAATGCTCTAAATAACTCCACTGGTAAAGATTTTTAAAGGAAAGAAATTCCTCTAAAATGGAGGCCTTTTGCTGAGAAACAAAATGCAGTGAAACCCGGACAAATCCAATTACTCTTTGGTTGGGTCAGACCAGCCAAGAAGGGAATTACACATTTGAAATTGACAAATTGGATTTGGTGCCTTTTGCCACCTCAGCAATTGCTCCCTGACTAGCTCCTCACGGGATCAGAGGTGGCCCCGTCAGCCTCCAGATTCTGTTGACTGACAGGCTCTATCTCCACTAAACAGCTTTTTATCTTCCATGTTTGGCTTCTAAAATAAAGATATTTACTTCTAAAGTTATTACAGGTGCAAAATACATGCTGACTATAAACTCTTCCAAAATAATAAATATCATAACAATTATATATACAAGTCTGTAAATGGTGATTAAAAGAACCTTTGTGAATATATGGGTATGGGTTTATAATGTATACGTCATATAGAACTCAAAATGCTCAGTGGTAAAAATTACTACACTCAGGTTACCCCAAGCTGCCCTGCTCCTTCCTTATGAATGCCCACTCTTCCCTTAGTGCAGCACTACGCTAGAAACTGACTTCCGTTTCCACTCTTCTTCCTGCCTCAGCCCCAGTGTGGCCTGTGAGCCAAATACCAGCCCTGATCACTGGTATTAATAATCACGGTAGCTGTTTTTATTGATTTTTGGCCCAGTACTGATGAGCACGCTAGCGATTCCTGTCAGTAATGCAACCCACCAGCAAAGAGGGGACCGTTGCCCTTCAGTCGAGGGCACAGGAAGAACAGCACTGTTACCCTTCACCTCCTGCAGCTCTCAGTGCACAGAGACCACAGACCTGCCTGTGCACGTTGTTGGGGGACCTGGTACATGGGGCTCAGTCTGCATCCCGGCACCCAGAAAGCAAGGATGCATGTCTCCAGATAACTGTGGCAAGTGACATAGTTTTTGTTCTATGTGACATTTATCCTAAGAAAATCTTTCCAATCTTTCTTTAAATTAAGACCACCATCTATAAAAAGGCCCCCCAGCACCCCAGTGGGGCCTCTGGCTGTGTCTCCACCACTCTCCTCCCTTCCCACCATCTCCTGCCTCCCAAGACACCCTGCTTTCCTGCACTGCTGGCTCCTTGTTTGTGCAAGGACTTGGTACATCCTCTTCCCTATCTATTTTCTAAGTTTTATTGAGATTTAATTCACATATTACACAATTCATCATTTAAATGTACAATTTGATGGCTTTTAACAATTCACAAGGCTGTTTATCTAACACCTCAGTCAATTCACACACAATGCCATTATCCTAAAAAGGAAATCCTATACCACTGAGCTGTCATCCTCAATCCTCCCATCCACTACCCCTAGCCCAAGACTAATCTGCTTTTGTCACCATATATTTGTCTAGGGGCCAGGGATTTAACTCAGTAGCACAGTGCCTGGCAAGCTCAAAGTCCTGAGTTCGATTTCCAGAACCAAACAAACCCTCTTCCATATATTTATCTATTCTGAACACTTCATGTAAATATAATCATACAATAGAGACTCTCTTGTATGGCTACATCCATAGATATCCATACATCATTCCTTTTTATTGAGAAATAACTTTCCAACCCATGGATACACACGTGTTACTTATCCATTCATCAGTTGATGGGCATGTGGGTTCTTCTCACTTTTTTGGTTATTATGAATGATGTTGTGTGAACGTTCTTATATAAGATTTTATGTAGACAAATATTGTCACTGCTCGTGGGCATGTGTCTAGGAATGGAATTGCTAGATTATGTGAAGATTCTATGTTTAACTATTTGAAGAGCTGCCAGACTGTTTTCCAAAGTGGTAGCTCCATTTTACTTTCTCACCAGCAACATACAAAAGCTCTAATTTCTCTACATCCTTGCCAACACTTGTTATTCCAATCTTACTATCTTTATTTTTTAGTTTAGCAACCCTAGTGGGCATATCCACTAGGATCTAGAATATCACCATGCTTTCCTAACCTTTAAACAGAGTGCTTTGTACTCATTTTTAAAGTTGCAGATTGAAGATTACCTCTATAGAGAAGCAGAACTTGACCAGGCCACTCCCTGGCTGGGCTAGCCCTCATCTTAGAAAACCTGTCTTTTCTCCCCAAACTTCAAATTTAACCTAACCAAGGACCACTCCATCTCTTTTTGATTCCTCATTCTATCTCCACTGTCCAGTCACTGGATGAACTATAAATTTGGTCATTTAAAAACTAATATCTAATATACATATATGCAGGAGGGCTAACATGGTTCTACTATTGTATTATATCACTTAATGCTAAGGAATAATCGATGATGGGTTATTTGATCAATCTTGTATGTCTGTATGTGTTATCCTGAACACACACTTCGAAGATATCAATATGCAAAGCAGCAACTATTGGTGTTTTTTTTTTTTTTTGTCTTTGGTTTTTTGTTTTTTGTGTTTTTCTGTTGTTGAGAGGATTAATTGTCTGACCAATTTTGCATGTCTGTATCTGGGTTCATATATATACACTTCGAAGATATCAATGGATAAAGCAATAACCACTGTTGAGATCATGTCACCTTGTCTGTAGATCAGTTGTGATTGTACTATTTTTTATGCTAATTTGTGTCTGTTTGTTAATATGTTTTTGTGCTTTTATTTTTAAAAAAACTAATATCTAGAATATATAAAGAAGTCAAAAAATCAAAGCACCCAAACATAAAGACCCAATCCAAAAATGGGCATCTGAAATGAATATACACTTCTCAGATGAAGAAGTACAAACAACAAATAAATATATGAGAAAATGTTCGTTACTGGTCATTCAAAAAGTAAAAATTAAAAAAACACTGAGATTTTATCTCATTCCAGAAAGAATGCTTATTTTCAAGAAATCAACCAATAGCAAATGCTAGTCAGCCTGTGGTGAAAAAAGAATGCTTGTCTATTGTTGGTGAGAGTATAAATTGGTACAATCACTGTGGAAGTGGAGATTCAGTGTGGAGACTCCTCAAAAAACTAAAACCAGAGGTTCCATTTGATCTAGCTACTCCCCTACTAGGTGTTTTCCCAAAAGAGTTAAAACCATCATACCAGTCGTATATGCCCACCCATGTTTATAGCACCACATTTTATAGTAGCTGAATCTTGGAAACAGCTTATATGCCCATCATCGATGAACGGGTAAAGCAGTATATTTATATATAATGGAGTACTACTCTGCTATAAAGATGAATAAACTTGAGGCATTTTTAGGTAAATGGATGCACTTAGAGACCATAATTTTAAGTGAAAGAAATCAGACACACAAGTTTAAATATCACATTTTTCTCTTGTGCAAGAAACTCAAAGGGTGAATAAGGAGCAGAGTGGATGATTGGTATTAGGAAGCAGGAAGAACTCTTCCAAATGGGCGGGGGATGAGGCAGCATTGGAAGAAGGGGAATGGGGATTTCAAAAGAAAACAGAAGGAAAAATGGAAACAAAGCTGTTGTAAATGAGGAGGGGGAAAGGAGCTGAAGAGAGGAAAGGGGGTGAGAAAAAAGAAGAAGAAAGATATGTTATGTACAAGTACAAATTTCTCATGATGGACGTGGTCATTATGTATGCCAAACATGTACAAGAAATGTCAAAAAATATGTTAAATGAATGGCACACAAAAATAAGGAGAATCATGCACTGTGTGAAAATCACCAGTTCTGGAGTTGACATGATTACCACATCAGTCCACCTTGTGTCACTGAGACACAACACCCAATATCACAACTTGGACAAAGGTTTCATTTGCTCGCAGAACCCTGGCTCCAAGGCAGAGAAAGCATGGCGGAAGGGCAGGGCAGAGCAGTGCCGCTCAGTTTACAGCCACATGGAGGCAGACCGGGAAACAGGGTGGGAAGAGAAGGGCTGAGGCATGGGGGAGATTTCACAGCCATGTTGTCCATGACCCACCCAGGTCCATCAACAATGCATCTGTGGTTCAGTCATCCCTGAGCAGACTCCAAGCCAATCAAGTTGAAACTCCACCCAAACTGCCACAATTACCCTTTTAATCGCCTACATTTCTCAAATTATTAATGAATATTTTAATATCTCTGATAAGGGCAGGAAGGAAGCTATTCAATATAAGCACAATGCATTGTTCTACTTTCCCAGATTATGCTGTAGCTGTACACCTTTATGTTTCTTAAGGAAAACCTTGTTGTATAAACAGTTCATTCTTAAGCAGCAAGTATAGAAATAGATTTTTAAGAATTAAATGGCTCAGGGAAAATAGAGTCTCCTGCTTTAGTTGTCACCTAGACCCTGCTCCTAGAGCTGGCAGAGTCTGGGTTGGGGCCCAGGAAGCACTGTGAGGGGCGCTGGGGCTTCATCTTGAAAGAATATTCATTCTAGTCAATGTTTTCACTAATCACCGTGAACAGGTTAATAGAGAAGTTTGAAAATCAGCCTCTGGAATCAGATACAGATTTTTTTCCCACACTGCAATATCCTTATTGACCCTGACTTCTGAATGGGATGAGCCAGAGCAAGAAACAGCTCATGCCACACATCAGCACTAGACAATTTCACTCCTGCTCCCCACCTGGCCGCCCTCCTCCTCCTCTTTCTCTAGATGCCTTCCCACCCCCATAGAGTCTGCCTCCCTCTTTCCTACCATCTTTCTTCCATTTTGTTCTTTAAATTATTTGCATTTTGAGTCTCTTGTATTGAACCTTCTGTGTCTGATCTGTTTCACCTTGCATTTTGGTCTTGAGATCCATGTTTTCCAATGGCTCACAGGCGTCTTTCTGGTTGAGTGATACTCCATGAACAGAAAGTTCTGAGGCAGGTATTTCCATGGGGAAGGAGACACAACAATCTATTAATGGTGACTTTGTGATCTGAGCTCATCTGTGAAAGTGTATTACTTCCACACGAAAACGCAGTGCAGCAGAAAGATGTCTACACATATCGACGTCCTCTTCGCTAGTGTTTGCCGCAAACGCTAGCGCTAGTGTCAGCAGCTCTGTCATGGTCACCAGCTGCAGATGAAGACAGTCCTTCCAAAACACAAACAAGCAAAAGATATCTGTATGGCTAAGGACACCAATCCTATCTGTAGGCGTCTGACCAGCCTCATCGGTGTTTGGTGAAAAACCAAACAAAGCCGCCGTCTCTCAGGATGAAGAGCAGCTACCACCTTCTGCTGTGCTGTTTCCCTTTCACGTCCCTGGCTAAGAATCAAGGTGGCTGCACACATGAATTCCATGTGGGAACATAAATGAGTAAACAAGTAAGCAGGCACACATTGTGAGAAGCGAATGTAATAAATACAGTAGAGCACCAGAAAGCAACTGGGCATGGAGGAGAAAATGCAGGATTTAGGGAGAAAATCAAGGCTCCAGTCCTGATGCCTGTTCTGCAGGTGCCAAGAAGAACTAGGAGCCAGTGCTGACCAAACTGGATGCCATCCGACCTCTGCCTTCTCTCACCTGACCACTCAGCATGGAGGCTCCTGAGAGGGAAGGAGCTGAGCCAGCTGCAAGTTCATGCCAGCATGACCAGGCTTTGCCCTAGAGCTGAGGGCTTGGGCTTGGGCTTGGGCTGAGGCTATAGTTTCCTCAAAATGCACTGTCTTAATGCAGACAGCTGGGCAGTCTCACATGGGGCAGTCACTTGGGCCGCTTGATGACCAGCAGGTGCATTAGGCAGGAGGTAGGGGTCAATATCTTTGAGTGCCACCCAGCCCCCACCAAATGCATTTCATGTTAATCCCCAGGCTGTGTTTAAGCCAGGCCACTTCATGTGAACAAAATACACCTTGTCCTTCTTAGGCAGTGCAGTAATGGATTACTCCATTCACATAAGATTATCATCAATAGGCCTTTTGCTGAGGATCTGAGTGAACGAATGCTGACCTCAGCCACAGAAGACATCTTCAAAACCCAAACCCTGCCTAACTAGATCAAGGAGCTGAGCATTTTCCAGATGCAGATTTAAACCCCTGACTCAGTGTGCCTTAGGACAAATTATTCAGTCTTGCCAGGCCTCAGCTTTCTCACCTGTAAAGGAGAGAGGAGACAATAAAAAAGCCTACATTCAATTAAATAATGGATTCAAGACACAAATTCAGTACATGAAGGATGGTCCAGTACATTAGTTGCTATCATTATCAGTATTATTTTATCAGTGCGACCTAATTGGAAGAGAATATACACAACAAATGTGTGGAAAGGGAATACATTTTGCTTAGTAAGAAATATACTTTCTAGGCATTAGTTGGGAAATTTTAGGTTCATGGATGAGTTTATCATCCCTGTTACTTTTATGAATAATTTCCAAGTGATACTTTATTGACATAAATAAGCCACATTCATGTCTATTTCCAGGCACTTCCCTAGTAGCAATTTCTGAAGAAAGATTTTGGTTCCCACACTCAATTACAGTTTGCACTGAGTTCTTGTTCATGGCCTGAGCGAAGTTGTAACACATCTTCCATAAGTGCCATCCACTGAGCAGGAAGTATTTTTCAAGCATCATACTTGTTTCTGTCAAGGAATACAGTATATTGAGCCTGGATTCTATCCTGATGGAACTCACTTTCCAAAACAGAAGTTCTAAATGTTCAGCTGAATTAGAGCTATCCATTCTCTGACAGAATCAGGAATGTTCATTCATTTGTCCAAGGACTGAATGCATAAGTTAGGCTTTTGGTATACACAGGAAGAAAACCATAATTTCCACTGTTGAGATGTTAGTCACTAATAAAGACGCAGCAGAGACAGAAAAGTATTCACATACATGTCAGAGGTATTTGAACCGGTAATGAACCCTGCAAGTAATATTATACAGTGTGTTAAAAAAAAAATGTCTAAAGGAAAGGGCTGCTTCTGACCAGCATTTAGGAAGTTCTCCCAGGAGATGTTGGAGCTACCAGCTGAATGCCAAAAAGGCACTTTGAGAAATGTCAGGAGCAGAATGACTTCAGAAAAGCAAACAGCCTGTGATGAGACACTTAGACAGAACATGCTTGGCACAACTGAGAGCTGTAAGAGAGCCAGGATGGTAGGAACAGGAGCTGACACAGCAGAGGCAGAGTCTAGAGATACAGCCAGGCTGCAGGGTGCAAAGCTGGCAGCCACCATGCGGAGAGAAAGCTTGGGGTAGGGCGGGGAAACTCGATCTACTGTTCCCTGAAATTCCTCTGTCCACACCCAGTTTTGGTCTCTGTAACTTCCCTGGTGGATGTCTTTTGTTGGCACACCATAAAACTCCTGAATCCACCTCACTGTTTAGGAGAGAGAGCTAGGACCTCTAGTTTTCTCCTCGGTGTGTTCACATGCCTTCTTCACCCGGTGGTCTAGGTTGCACCAGGTGACCTTTGAGGTGCCCACCTGCGAGGGGAAGGGACGGCAGAGGCTGGCGCTGATCGGCGACTCCTCATCCTCAGCAGAGTTCTTCGTCACTGTGGCTGTCTTCGCCTTCCTCTACTCTCTGGCTGCCACTGTCGTTTACATTTTCTTCCAGAACAAGTACCGGGAGAACAACCGGGGCCCGCTGATTGTAAGTTTGAAAGAACTTTTCCTGTCCTTTCTAATTTCTTTTGCTAATGCTTGAAACTTTGGAGTTCCTGAGCCCTTGAGGCAGGTGTTTGAAAGGAATTTGTATTCTTTTTCATCCGCATTTCTTGGATCTACAGGAGAAACATGATCCTGCCAAGTGTCTGGTGCTTGCCCTGGGGAGGTACCACGAGACTTGCTGGGAACCCTTCTGAAATAAATGGTTGGGAAGCTCATAGGATGCAGGAAGGAGCTGTGGGGCTTCCCCGGCATTGGGGAAGTGGCCGTTTTTTCCCCGGTTATTTAGACAGTGGGATTTGTGCTTATTTGAGATGTGTTGTTCTCTCAGTATTTGATAGTCTGTGCCCAAAACCATTTGGTTTGAAAATGGAGTTATCCATCTCTTGCACACACTTGCACACTCTCACTCTCTCCCTCCACTGTCAACCATCCCAACAGCCACCACTTTCTGTTGCCTTAGACAATGGCACAAGGACTCATCTAGATGAAATCAGCACAGAACAGTGTGTGAAAACACAAGCACACACATACCTAGAAGGACACACCCTCAGAGGAGTGCATCGGCAGATGTAATTTTAAGAAAATAAATTTTAAATCATGCCTTGCCTCTGAAAATATCTTGATCTGTCTTTTTTAATCACTATGTTAGTGAGCTTTCTGTCACTATAACAAAATACCTGAGACAGTTAACTTATAAGGAGAAAAGGGTTATTCTGGTCCATTGCTCCAGCCAGAGGTTCCAACCAGTCACTGAATGGCTGCACTGGTTTCAGCATCTGCCAGTGGTGCCAGATGGCAATGGTGGAAAGTGTGTGGCAGACCTGACCCCCACCTCACAGCCAGAGAGCAAAAGGACAGAGGAAAAGAGCCAGGGCAACGCCGTTACCTTTGTAGGCTGCCCTAGTGTTTAGTGCCCCAAGGACCACCCCAAGGTCCCACACCCCAGTAGTGCAACCCTGAGGACCAAGCCTTCAGCACTGGGCCCTGGGGAAGACACTCACCTACCCATTTTCATAAAGAAAAGCATCTGTCCCTACCGTCTCGATTCTTACTGCAGGGCACATTATAGACTATAGGACATTTGAAACCCTGGAAAAAATTTGAAACACTGGTGCTGACAAAACTGGGTCAAATGCTGGGGTCTTACACCCTGTTGGATATAATGAAATTTCCCACTTTTTCCTTTGAATATAATTGAAATTCCTAACCTGCTCATCTGTTGATACATTTAGAAATACTTTCCGGTTACAGGTGACTATGTGGTCTGAGACATAGAAGTCAGGAAAAAATAAGAAATAGCATTGCTACAACAAAACTCCATCCTGTCTCACATTTACACAAGCAAGCTTTCCCAGCATGTAAATCTGTAAAATTGAAAAGTGGAAAGAGAATTGATGCCGAATCATGTCCCATTCTAGAATCAAATAGCAGTGTCCAAAAGCACTCATGAACTAACTGAAGAAAAACCCAGCACATCTGAGCAACATAAATTTCAATAAAATTTTACTGTTTGAGTTTATTACTTCTTAAATTTATAATATATTTTTGTTGCTTTTGGATGATTGCCTATTTAATAATATTTGCAATGATTGCCCATACCAAAAGGAAATTGCAATACTTAAATCCTTAGAGTCATGGGTAACTCAAAAGTATCTTTCCTTAGATTTGTTTATTTTTGTTGCAAAGAAATATAATAGTGTGATCAATAAAATGCTTTCAAATATACAAAATTAGGCTATAATTCTGTGAGGAAAGTACAATAGATACGCAAGTCCAAAGGGAACAAAACAAAAATGTAAAATTTCCATTTGTTAAAGAATGTATTTTAATGGATGATAAGGAATATTGAATACATATTAATTGTAACATTTAAAATTGATAAGGAGTTAGATTTTAAAAATACATATTTATAATATGGCAGAAATTTTGTTCTTTGAAACTATTTAAACTTTTACTAAAACCAAAATTAGATGCATACTTTACATGCACAAATAAGAACACAATTGTTAGAAATTCTTTTAGGGAGTATGTGAGTAAAATAAATGTTGTAAGCTTCTAATCAAGCCCTGAATCCAAATGAGCAAGTTTTGAAGGCTAACTGGGAGGAATGCCTATTTTCAGAACTTTGTAGTTAAGGTGGAGAAACTAAAAAAGAATCAAATTTGTGGTCCATCTTAATATGCTAAGAAAGGAGGGAAAATGAGGCAGAACTTGAATCACTGAGCAGATGTCTTCCCTCCTCATCTCAAGTTAGAGCTCGGCGGCTTTACAGAGTCACCTAGTTCAGTTTCTTCCACGACGTGCAGTGAAATACACGAATGACAGGATCACAGATGTACATGAAACCAAGATGCACTCATCCATTTCTAGATATTTGGAGACACTCTGACAGGAATTCTCAAGCCCAAGGAATATCGGGACATCCAGAGGGAAGAAGCTTACACAGCTAGTTCATCCACAAAGTAGGGAAAGATCTGGTTTGTTATTAAAACCACATTCCACTCAAATGAAATCTCCCTGTAAAGGCACGCTATCACATCAAGCAATAGCTAATGAAATTCTGAGTTGCATTTTGTTTTAGGCATGTTTTATTTTATTGCTTCCTGGTAGAGATAATTCCAGTAATAAAAAAGGGAAAGCACTAAGATCAAACTTATGTGATATTAAAAAGTGATATGCTCATTACTTAGCAGATAAAAGTTAATGTTAAAAGAGACTTGCAATGGATCAGGGATTAAGAAAAGAAATCAGGATGTACCACTCCCCACAGAGAATGTGAGTATTCTGTACTGCAAGCATGTACACAAAAAGGAAGAGGATCAAGGGGTGGGGGGGGGTTGGGGATGAAAAAAGGAATTAGGATGTGTCACATGCACGTATCAACTCTCTACAAGGGGTACGAGCATTATGTACAACACACAAGTATTCATAAACTAAAATAATCTTTTAGAAATAGGAAAAGAGAGCTAAATCTGACAAGTCACAAAGGTAGATGGCATGCAGATCAGAACAGCACTGGAGCTGTGGGTAGCAGACCCTGAGGTCGCCAGTCCCACCAGGACAAGGCCAGGACTGGGGAAGAAAGGGTGTGCTGTGACACTATGCCTGCAAGGCAGGGGGAAGGCCATCCACAGTGTCAGCGAGACCCAAAGGAGACGGCTCATGCTCAGACCTCTCAACTAACACAGAAACATTTGTTCAGATGCTAGCAATAACTATACTGGTTTTAACTCAGCCATGTACATTCAGAAAGGTCATTACTAGGGCAGGTGTGTTCTGGTTATCCTCTGCTCTTCGTGGTTGTTGTTTTATTTTGTTTTTGACAAAAACATATACTTTTTTAAAACTCTCTAATTTGGGAGGCTCTGATTTGAATGTATACTCTGATACAACAAAGTTACTATATGCTGCTAACATGAAACTGATTAAAGCAGTTTTAAGAAATCAAGTATCCATCCAAAAATTAGCAAATTCCCATCTCAGCTTAAAGTTCTATAGAACAGGGCAAGATGCACCATACACAGATAAGATCGACGTGCAAGGAAGCAAGGACGAGGACGATGCCCCTGATAGTAACTCCTGGGCTTCATCTATGAGTCAATTCAATACTCACGACAGCCCTAGTTTACGTTATTATTCACATTTATAGATGAAGGAAAGGAGACTTGGAAAAATTAATTTTCCTAGGTCATATCACGGCTAGGCAGAGGGTGTACAGTCTGGACACGAATCAAATCCAGGACCCAGAAGACACCATGCAGGGAGCCCAAGATCCTCACAGACAATGTTCTGCAGAAGCAGAGTGGAGAGAGGTGAGAGAGCTGGCTTTCTACAACTACAGAGCTGCTGATTTCTTACTCTGGAAACAGACAACACAAACCCTGTGACTCTTCTAGGCTCTTCTGCCCATTCCACTGTCATAGAGGATTCTTCACTTGCCTTCGGACTCCGTTTGGAGTCATAGAAAGACTGGCGTAAACCCAGGATGCTACAACAATGGGAGGGTTCCGCTTCTGCTGCGGTTTTCTTTGTTGCACACAGAAGGTGCCAGTGAGAGAAAAGAGGGTTTTTAAATGGTCAGTTCAGTCTGTATTATAAATCAGAGGTTACCAGGATTGATTCCTGTATCTGTGCAAGGAATGTGAGCAATTTCAGACAGACTGAGTCCAAGCTCATCAAGGGCTACTTTAAAAAATATTTTATCTACTGAACACATGTGATAAGATTACCCCTCTTAAGTAGAAATGAGAATCTGAATGTGTTTAGAGATAACATAAATGTTAATAGAAGCAAGAAAATCCTGCCAAAGGAATCAGCCAGCTATTGTGCATCACTACAGTAGGCGCCTTCTTGTACAGGTGAATAAATACCCCTTCTCAGAAAGCAGACACAGCCACCTGAGTGGTGCATGATTGTGGAAGTGAAATGCCACGTCTGATTACACCATTTTGTCATGTTCCTCAGAGTAGAGTTTTAAAGCCAATCTCTTACTTAGATTACTGCGACAAGATATTCTGAGCCATTTTCAGATCTCATGTCAAATAGTGAGGCTTTTTCTCTTATTAATGTAAAATAGGTTTACAAGAATAACTTATCTTACAAGGTAGAAAGAGTGCTCTAAGAACGAGTGTATAAAAAACACCATCCCACATTCCAGGGAGTCCTTGTCAGAGGTTTGGCTTAAATTAACTATCCCATGAGCCCAGGAGAGTCTCCATGTCCACCTCAGATCATGTGGAGAAGAAAGTGGCCCCGGGGCTCCAGCCCCCACTGCTCTGGGAGCCAGGCTGGCCGGAGGGCTTATGGGGCGGGAGCACTTACCCCTGCAGGCACACAAGAGGCTATGGTTCAGTTCAGTTTATGCCTAAAGCATTCCGAAGGTTTTCATGTTTCTGCATTTAGCCTGGAAACAGTCCTGAGAGACAAGAAGAGAATTACATGCCTGGAAGGAATACTCACAGTCCCCTGTAAAGTTGGGGCTCGCAGTTTCATTCTACAGATGTGACTTCATTCCTCTTTATTGAGCACCAGGCACTGAAAATTGTTCAGTGGTTCAATGTTCACTGAAACAGATTCAGCCCCTGGCTATCATTAGGGGCAAAGGTACTGGCACAACAAGGACTGAAACTCTTTGTCCAGTGACCTAACCTGTAGGGTCCTGGATTTTAATGACCTTACATGGCTCATGATTTAACCATAAAACGCCTGTCACCGCATCCGCACAATGAGTCGTAGTGCACACATTGCATGAGTGCCCCGAGGCAGGGGGAGTTGACACCGACACAGGAAAAGGCACAAGGCTGGTGACAAAGCCATGATATCTCACTGTGACATCATTACCAATCTTGATGTCAGTCATTCTCCTGCCTATTACCAGGCAGCACCTTCATGCCACAGAGGGAAACCCCAGGCACCTTCCTTTAATTGGCTGTAGCCCTCAGGACCCTGCTTTCCTTCCATCCCTCAAACCCAGGCACCCTCTGCTATCCCACGTCCACCAAGACAGTGCTCCACTCAAGACCCTAAGATCACAGTTGCTGGGGGGAGCCTCTCAAGGACCTCTTCCGGCCCCACTCGAGCCCTGCTCTGTTATGTGACCAGAAGGAGGACTCCTGGTCTCTGTACAAAGTCTCTAGTTTCAAGTACAGGTTGTGGTCACAACTGAGGGAGGAAACCAGAAGGCAGGGACAGATATGGAGGCTCAGAGTCAAAGGCTGTTTCTTATCAGCTACACTTTTGTGTAGTGTGAGCATGTGTGTGTATATGTGTGTGTGTGTTTAATCAGAAAAGAAAATCAGATTGTGCAGTTTGTGAGCTATTCAGATGTTGTAGATCTCTCTCCCTCTCTCTACTCTTTCTCTCCCGTTTCCCCTGCTCATCACCCTGTCCTGCCCTCCTCTCCTGTCTTCTCTGTCTCATCTTGTCCATTCCACTTCCTATCCAAGCATGCTTCATTTAATAGACAATAAGATTCTTCAACAGCCAAGGAACATGTACCTGGCTGCATTAAGAGCACACAGCATGGTGAGGGGAATCATTGACTCACTGTGACCCTCGGGCACATGCCTGCTGGAGGAGTGGACCTCTCCTGAGGAGTGGGGACACCCCCTCCCAGCCTCCAAGGATGCAGATTGTTTGAAAAGTGTGTGAGTGCATTTGATGGCCAATGAGGAGGATGGATGGGGGCCATTGGTTGTGAAATTCTGCCCCAGGCACGTGCATTTGGTGCTACAAATAGTATCTGAAGCCCCGATAGTACGTACTCTGTTACTTACTCATAGGCATACCTGTCAGAATCCAGCTCTCTGGGATGCATGCAGGTGTGTGCGTGCACGCGTGGTATGTGTTCCACCTGCTCACTCTGAAAAAAGACAGGTTGATAATACAGAAGAGTACGGACTTTAAAACTCCTAATTTAAGCTACTATAAACTTTGCATCTACAAATACACTTTTCCTAGGAAACTCAGGCATCTCTGACTTCAGCTCAATAGTTGCTTCATCTTCCTCTGAATAATTCCACTTCCCTGGAACTCACTACCTCTCACTGTGTTTGTTTCTCCTGGTCCACGAATTACACTGCCAGGTCCTGGCTGCCAGATGCTCTGGGGCCACCTGCGCTCCTCTTACCTGTCCACAGCATACCCGCTTACATGCCCTCCAGATTCAAACATCTCAGCCTTGCAGCTTCTTTCTCTGAAGTGCTGCCTTCTGACCCAGTTGCCCTCCTAGCGGGGAATGTGGTGCCAATGCCAAGTCCTGGGAGAGGCCTAGATGTCAGTTGTCAAAGGGCTCTTGTGTTCTCCCCAAAGACATCAGGAGCCTTTGCACTGCTCCTGACTCCATCTCTAATGACAGAGCTCAAGCCAGCAGGCCCTTGGTTAACCCCAAAGTTACCACAAGAAAGTAGACAACCGGGAAGGAAAGCAAAAGTATCACCCTGTGAGTCAGTGTCTGTAACTTTTGCTGGGCATTTTCCAGTAGCAACCTCAGACACTATTGGGTTTTAGTTTTTCTTTTTCAATTAAACAAAAGTTCACATGATGCTTCCTTTTTGGTAATAAGATACATCTCTTTCTTGCATTCAAGAGATAGCATCATTAACGCTTAATTCCCAACTGCCTGCTTTATTCCTATCACTTTTGAGGCAAAAAATGTGTCATGAGGACAGAGGGAAGGAATTCAAGCTGTAGACCTAGACTTCCAGAACCAAATCTCGGCACTATCTCTACATCTCTGTGGTTCTGAGCAGGTGTTGGTGCCCTTCTGTCCTCCAATTTCTTTGCCTATGAAATAAAGATGATTTAGGAAGATGTTGGTAGGATTAAATGAGTTATTACACATAAAGCCATCACAGGCACTCAGCAGGTGCTGATCCAGGGATGCTGTTGTTTTTACCAGCTTCATTATAATCTATCCTGGTGTCCATCACGTGCCTCCTGTGCAGCCGGTGCGGGCAGACTGGCTAGAAGACAGGTACGTGGGGGTAAACTTGACTTCCTCATCCTGAGCAATGCAATGGATGCAAGTACTCTTTTACGTAATTCTTATTCTTTGAGTCTCCAGACTCAGCATAAACTGCTGTCCTTACAGACAAATGCTATCAGCCTGAATGTGGAGCTGATGGCTTTGCTGCACCCCCACCACCCATAGATCTCACGCTTTAGTGAGAGGGGACGGAGTGTATCTCCAGGACACAGAGAACAGGAGCTTGAATCCTGTGTCAGCTGCCAACACTGCAAACGGCAGATGAGTGTGAAGAACACAGTGCTGTGGAGGGAAGAGACTTGGAAAACTCGACGTGGTACTCAGCTGAGAAACCAGGCTCAGGTTTTCACTGCTATCACTTTTATGTGGGGAAATCCCCACCCCTTTCCCCGCAAGACCGCAAACAATCCTTATGACTTGCCTCATTTGTGTCTTTGGGCCCAAGACAGACATGCTCACACACGCAGCTCTAACTTCACAGGGGCTCCCAGCAGCTTAGGGTTGTCTTCCTGTGCTCTGCACGGTTCACTGGACAAACGACTGCCACAAAGTCCAGTGCTGGCATTTTTACAGCTCTCTTAGCCCTTTCTCCCAGCTGGGCATCTTCCTTTCCATTGCTTATTAGCAGAACCCTAATCAAAGCCACAGAGCCATTTAAGAAAGCACTTTGAGCTTCGCACTGGGAATATGTAAGAAGTGATTCAAAGTAAAATAGGCTAGGCTCCTTTATGAGAGATGCAGGTATAAATATACGAGGCATTGGCCAAGGTGTAATGCTGTCTTTATTCTACCTCATAACTAAGACCTCCAACTTTGAATGCTTCTCCATGTTGTTTTGGAGCATCTAAAACACATCAAATGAATTTATATACTGTCCCATAAAATAGGCACTTCAGCCTTAACTGCAGTGAGATTTTATTGTGGTAGAGTGGCCCTCAAGCTAACTGCGCAGCCACATTTATGGATAGAAAGGTGTCTTGGTTACTTTTTTCTCATTGCTGAGACAAAATACCCAACACCCAAAATGAAGGAAGGAAAGGTTTATTTAGTTTACAGTTTGTGGAGGTTTCAGTGCATATTTGGCTGGTTCTGAGGCAGAGTGGCATATGGCAGAGGGCAAACTGTTCAGGGCAGCAGAGCACAGCAAAACCAACCAGCCAAAAGGGAGGAATGGCTGCAAGCAGCCTCCTTTTCTTCCCTACGTTGTAAACAACCTACCCCACCCAGGGGTCGTGAACCTCTCACACAATCTCCATGCCCTCTCCTCTTCCACACACTCAGGATGTTTACAAAGGAAGCACCCCAGCTTCCTCCTGAGTCACTCAGCTAAACCTCTATATTCCCCAAGTTGACACAATGTATCAACCATAACAAAAGGTTAGTAAGTCATTAAATATCTAGAAAGTACAAGACAAAGTAAGTACAACTATTATGGCGGGAAAAGGACTTAGAAAAACTGCATTTGAGGCTAGGGAAAAGCAGGATGTAATGTCAATGTCTGAACTGCAATTCATCCTTGAGCACTTTCCACAGGCCCAGAATTACATAAGATGAACATTATCTCATTTAATTTTCCACCACTTTTAAGGCAGTCACTATTATCCACGCTTTGCAGATGTAGCATCAAATTTACTGAGGTTGAGTAACATGCATGGAGCTGAGTAGTGAGTGAAACCCAGAGGCAAGCTTGTCCCCCTGGGGCTGCATGGTCACCCATGTTCACCTGGAAGCAGGAAAATGAACCATCAAGAACCTTCATCCACTTGCTGAGCACCCACTGTTTGCAGCCCACATGGGGGCTGCAGTGGCATGAGACACTCAAGTCTTCACCATGCTAGAAGAGGCAGTCAAGGCAATAGGACAAGACAAAGGTTTCACACAGAGGTGGCACTCTCTTACTATCTTGTTATCACAGAGGTGGTACTCTCCTGTCAAGGCAACAGGACAAGACAAAGATGTCACACAGAGGTGGTGCTCTCTTATGGTGACAGAGATAACCTGCAGGAGTCAACAGGAAAAAGCACTAGCTATTGGTTTGGGTGTCAGAAAAAAAAGTCAGTGAGCCTTGAAAAAGAATAGGGAGGCTGGGGATGTAGCTCAGTGGAATAAACGCCTGCCTGGCAAGCGTAAGATCCTGAGTTCAATCCCCAGTACCTAAAAAAAAAAAAAAGAAAAGAATAGGAAGCAGTAGAACGGGAGGGTGAGACTTTTGTCCGTTTGTGGCTCAAGTGAGAATGTGGGGCTGGATGATTAAGAGCAAGCGTGGTGGGCCCTGCAGCACCTGAGGAAGATGCAGCCTCCTCCCCCACACAGTCCTGCTGGACTAGCCACGTGGTGTCTCCCGGGACACTACATGTGGCCAAGTGACACCAGCCAGAATGCATCAAAGTCTCCTGTCCTATTTATATTTGTCTTTGGAGTGCATTTCTTCTTCCTTTTGAGTTGCTAAGCTAGAAATGTGTGGGTCTAGTTGGTGGTGGCCAAATTGCCCATGTTGTGGGAGGCGTCTTTTTAGCAAATAAAACTAAACAGAGATAAACACACCCCAGAGAGTAAAGAAACAGGTTTGATCCCCCCACCTACCCACCCCCCCACACAAAAGGATTGAGTTTGTAAACTGAGCTATCCCTGACATAAATGAACTAAAATTTCCAATTGTGAGAGCTACTGGATTCTCCTTTGGGGTTGCATTTATTTTGGGTTTCTGTAACCTACCCGATGAGATAATCTTGAGCTGTACAGTTTCTATCATATCTATTAAAAAGTCAGGATTCAACATCAAAAAGTCATTATGAAGATAAAGCTTTAAAAAGCTCTACTGTAATAGTTAGGTGCTAAACACATAGCAAATGTGTTTAGGTCATTTACTTTTAGGTTCAAAAGAAAAGTAAGGTCCAATAACTGTAGTGGTACTTTTGCATTAGTTACTATTTAACTATTTTTCTTTGTAATGGCTGCAGAATATCTCATTATATTGAAATAAACTGTATTATGTAACCATTTCTTATACTGGACTTTTAATTTTATAAAGTTTTTAATTTTTAGGCCTCATAAGCAATCAGCCTTATATTTACATGTCAGTCTTTACACATATTTTAAGTTATTTCTTAGGCTAAAGAATCAGAAGTTAATTATCTTGGGGTTGGGGATATAGCTCAGTGGAATAAGCGCTTGCCTAGCAAGCACAGGGTCCTGAGTTCGATCCCCACTACTGCCAAAAAAAAAAAAAGAAGTTAATTATCTTTCTGATTTTGATGGCAGAAGTTCCTATTTTTAAGTCCATCTAAAACCACATCTAATAAATTACCTCTGAGCTGAGAGAAAATGTCAAATTCTAAGTTTTTACTCTGCCCCAGATCCTGAACTTAAATATTGTAGAAGGGATCCTTTAAAAAAAATCTACGGGTAGTATTTTCTTCCCAGAGAGGGAAAAAACAAAACAAAACAAAGATTTTTCCTAAGCAGGCTGCTACTGAAACATTCACCCTGAAACTTGTGATATAAGGGGAACATCAGAAATTTAACCCAAACCCTGTTTTGTATGAGGAAGCCCTGCTTGATGCCCCAGCAAGAAATTCCCACAGAGTGCACTCATCCACAGAGCAGCACGACTGTGCCCCGGCGCAGGCTCTGTGCACCTTAGGTCTTGGCAGTATCCTTTCCCACTGTGGCTCAGAAAGAGAAGTCAAGGCCATTAACAGCTTCTCCCTCCAAAAAGGGCTGAACAAAACAGACAAAAATTCTATGGGGCTTTTTAAAAGAATGCAATACTTGGCAAGTTTCGCCCCAGGTGTCTTGGATGCCGCAATTCTGGACCCAGTCACAGAGCAGATGGCCAGGAAGAGCAGACCAGGAGTCTAGGGAAGTGTGGCCAGCCCTGTGTCGGGGCCTCAGGCACCACTGCATAATTCAGTGGCTCCCTTAAGCCCCCAGTTAAACTATCTCCTGCAGATCTTGCCTTTTATTTCCCTTCCTTATATAAATTGTTGGTTCAAGATCAAAAATAACCAAGACCAAACTGCATGGTATTGATGTCCCTGATTAAAAGAGGTGGGAGTGGGGAACCCACTGCAGACTTCAGGGAGGCCTCAGGACTAAAGTTGGCACAGCAAGGGCAAGAGAGAGTGGGAACTGAAGGCAGTGGACAGAGCAGAATTAGTCATATGGGGGTGATTTCTGGGGGTCCTCAGTGGTATGGTCTACTTCCAGACTTTGTTCTTGCAGTCCATTGTTCCACACAGGGCTGGGTTTGGCCACTGGCCACTGATGACTGACAAATGACTACGCAGTCCTCACACAAATCTCAAAGCCTTCCTAAGCCGTGGCCCCTCACCAACTCTCCAGCACCGTTTCTGACCGTTTTCTAAATTCCACGTCTTAGCTAAATGGAGCGATTCACCACTCTCCGCATCCCCAGGAAGGCTGTGTAAATTCCTCTTTCTGCTGGTTATTGAGCCTGGTTGTTATTGAGCCTGGTTATTATTAAGCCTGGTTATATTGCCTGGTTATTTCTACCTTCCACAGGGACGCACCTCCTCTCCTGCCCCATCTCAGGCCATCAAAACATGATTCATCCTCACAGACCTATCCTAAATAACTATCTGTTCCATGAAATATTCATCCCTTCACATGCCACGCTCACAAAAATACGTGTGTTTGCTTTCAAAATGTCCGTAGCTCTATGTGAAAATCTCTTTGTGTGGAAACCATTACTGGCCCGCACATTAGTCAGCTGGAGCTGTGTCTGACTCCCCTTCAGATATCAAATACCTGGAATACACAGCTACTTCAGATATGGCTGTAAGTCCCAGAGGCAGTGCTCAAAAGAAAATAATGACCATCCAAGCTAAGTGCACAAAGGACAGGAGCTTACTCTGAATTCCATGACCACCTATTCCCCCTAGGTTTGCTGAGGTCCAACTCAGTGGCAAGAAATGCAGTTAGTACTGCCATAGACTTTATAACTAAATTATTTCTTTATAATGAATTCCAGGAGAAAGAGAAAATGACAGCCAAGATAAAGAAGCTGCACTGTCTGGAATCTGGGTCTATGGATGCAGGAGGTAGCAGGGAGGCTGCTTCATGTTAGACACTACGGTTTTAAAACGCACAATAAGTATCAGTATTGTTAAGACAATGCTGCATCTTGGATGAGATGGGGATTGCTATTTCAGATCGGTGGACTTTAGTTCTTCTCAAATACTCTCCTAAAACATGTATAGTGCAATACACAGAAATCTGCCCAAGCATGAGATCTTAAGGTCTTCTGTCATGCACTTCATTCTGATTAATCATTTCACAAGAAGGAAATGAAGTCAACATTTCACAATGTTGAAATGAAATCATCATTTCACAAGAAGGAAATGAAGTGCATTCAGCAGCCCTGTGGCCTGAAAATGTTAAATTTGGCCTTAATTCATACCTGATTGTTTAAAAGGTATTTTTAATTATGCAATCCTTTAGGTGAATTCAAATTTATAAAGGTCTGAAGCACTATTTCAGCCACTGGTTGCTGATACCTTTTTCTTTTTTTTTTTTTCTCTCTTTTTGAGACAGGGTCTCACTATGCAGTTTAGGCTGGTTTTGAGCTCACTTTGTAGCCCAGGCTGGTCTTGAACTTGTAACAGTCCTCCTCAGCCACCTGAGTGCTGGGATTACAGACGTACACCAGCACACCTGGCCACTGATACCTTTTAATTTTTGTTTTCTGTTTTTTAATATGGGAGATCATTCGATAATTATATAATCAGAAAACTAAACAATGGCTCTGAATAAGGGCCATTTAAATCAGATATTAACTTTCCCCAAAGAGAAGTAGGGAACCAGTAATACAATATTCTGCATTTGAAATTCAGATACCTTTCAAAAGCCTATAAAAGGAAAGAAACATCTTTTCTACCATATCTACTAAAATAAAGGAAGCCACCAAGCCTTCATAATCTTGCTTATAGGAAGTAACTTTATGATAGACTATGAACAGCTTCTTGAAGTGAGCGATAGTAAGCTTATTTCTTTCAAACAAATGAAGTTTCCTTAGAAGAAAAAATTATCTGGCTGAACAAAGTGCCCTCTTGCTGATCTATTATCTTGGGACAACACCATAGTTTCAGTGCCCTCCTGATATGTCAATTTCGGATCATAGAAGATGAGTGTCCACTGCCACGCACATACACAGCTTTGATACTAGGACTCAGGCCCCCATGTCCACCTGACCTCTAGTCTAAAACAACCACACATCTGTGTGTTCTTCATGCTGCTACATGTCCTAGGACAGCAAAACAAGTGGACCTGCTGCAATTCAACTCACACTCTTTCCAGTCAGTACTTTCCACCTACTGAAGCAAATTGCTCCAACAGGCTTTATTTTCATTGTAATTCCACTTCTAACTGTATTTTATTGTGCACCTTCTTAACTATCTCTTCTGCTATGAAATTATTCAAAGTCTTCTTTCATGTCTTAAGCATTGTTCGTGCAGCAAAGATCGACGCCTGTTGCCTTTGAGTCAAGCATTAAGCCAGGTGTGGTCACCTCAGCCAGGGTCTCTCCACCCCCTGTCCCCCCTCATCTAATAGTTTATCTCTCTGAAGCAGAAATCCTTTCCTTCTCCAGAGCTCTTGAATTAGGGAAAGAGGTCAGAAACTAAATGCTATCTCGTCACTCTTGTCTAAAAGCATACCTTTTTTTATTGGTTTAAGAAAGTTGGAAACAGAAGCCCATTTTTCCCTTCTAAAATTGAGCAGCAGCTAAGTAGGAGTGACAGGGTAGGTTTAAGTGAGAAACGCTGTATTAAGTCAGCCAAAGTCAAAGCCGATTTCACTCTGGGAACTTTAGGTATGAAAAGCCATAATTATGAAAACTTGATATTCTGCTGTGTTTATGCATATTCACTTTATGAGCTTAGACCTCCAGCAGCCTCCCAGGACTGCTTTCCCATTTTTAATAAGTACTGAGAATGAAGCGCTTCCTAAAGGAATTAAAGAAGGGAGGAGATTTTTTCATGCATGGGATTTTTTTTCCTAAGCTTAGCAACAACATTAAAACTTAAAGAAGCCTAGTTTTTGTGTGTACTTTCAGAGTGCTGTGAATAAAGTGAGCCTCTGGGGACTCAGCAGAGAAAGTGTGGTTTTGTATTTAGGGGAACAGTGTATCCATCGGGGCAAAATCTCATCAGTTGCAGCCTCTAAATAACATCAGTGTGTCTCTCTGCAGCCACTGGGAATATTCATCTTGGGGAAAGGGAGCGTTTCCAAGAATCTCTAAAAGATTCAGTGACCCAAGGCCCACAGCTAACAGTTGGGTTCATGCTGCTATCAGTGAAGCTCCAAGGTGGGCAACACAGAATCTGCCAGGGTGGTGGAGAGTTGGGAATTGGCTCAGACTGTGCAGGGAAAACCGCTGTGTGACTGCCAGCCTCAGAACTCTGAGTGGGGAGCTGTCATCATAATTGAGAAAGAAGCCAGTTCAGGAACAGCATTAAGACTGATTTTTGCATGCCTCTTCTTCCCAATCCTAAAAAATTAGTGAAGCCCTCATTTCCATGAATCTGTAAGAATGGAAAACTACAAATGAAAGAATTGAAGAACTAGGAGCAGCTTTGAAATCATTACTTTCTACACCCTCTGTTTTACCAGTAGAAGCCCAGAGAAGTTGTCCGTTGGCCAGGGTCACCTGGCCTGCTCAAGGAAACCTCCATTACTGCGCAGTGTGTCCCAAGGCCATCAGAAATGCTGCCCTGTAGCTCAGGTTCATCTTTCCATGTCAGTTCTGCTGTCCCATTGTGGTGGGTCAGCCTGGTTCCTGGCAGGAGGTGTGTGAAAGGGACGCATGGGTTGTGCTCTGAATCTTCTTGCCATTATTTGCTTCAAAACAATGGCTGACTTGTAGACAGATAACTTCTGCCAAAGTTGGGACAAATTTAATGACCTTTTGCAAACAACATTTGCTTCCAAGCCACCAGGTGGGACTGTTGATGGGTAAAGCCATTAGCTGAATGTCAGGGTACTTTTTCTTTTTCCTTTAGAATCTGGACTCTTTCCTTCCCTTGCTCTGAGTGATGGAATCTAAAATATTTATGTGGCTTCATAATGACTATTTAACATTTACAGCCACCTGGTATTTGCCAAAGTGCTTGACAATCAGTGTGTATTAACAGGAAAATAACTGCTAGAAAATCTGCCTTGTGACATTTGGAGTACAAGTCCCCTTGTGGCTACAGGGAGTGTTTCTGGGAGCAGTGTTGGGACCAGTGATTCAGAGTGAGATTCATTTGTTGTTTGCTTAAGGTCTCCCACTTAAACTTCCCCCTAGAGTACTAAACTTCATTCCAAGAATGCTGAGTGGTGTCACGATTATGGTTATGGCTTGTATCTGCATGTCCCCCCAAGCCTCATGCAGGTATAGCTGGGACTTTTCAGAGTGCATGGATATAGAATGTTGATGCTGGGATCAATTCATGGTGCAATGCTTGGATCAAGGGCACTAGGAGTAAGGATGTGAGTGCTACCCGCCCTGAGGAGCCTGGATAAGAGAGGGATAGAGAGAGCTGTGGTTGAACCTTATTGCTTTGCTACCTTCTGCCCACCATAAACTGTTTCTCCTCTGAGATACCTGTCTGCTATGTGCCACCTGCCTTGGAGTCAGCCAATTATGAACTAAAACTTCTACAAACTGTGAGCTAAGGAACCCTTTCCTTCTTTAACTTTAGGTGTTGGGTATTTTGTCTCAGCAATGAGAAAAGTAACTAAGCCAATTATTATGCACTCATTCACTCACCAAGGATTTACTAAGCAGTGAAGATGAATTGATAAAGTACTACCTAGGTATGGGTTAGGTGCTCCTCCTGTGTCATCATGGGCAGTTTAAGAAACTGGTGGTTCTTAATTTGACACAAACTGGGGAAGAGTGGGATCTGGTGATGACTAGAGATATTTTTGATCATTACTACTAGAGGGGCTGCTACTGGCATGTGGAAGCAAAGGTCAGGCACACTGTAAATATCCTCTGATGTACAGGACACTCTAACACAACAGTGAGCTATCCAAGCCCAAAGGTCAAGAGTGTCCAGATGGTGGGACCCTGTGGTAAATCTCTCTCTCTGGCTAACACTTGTTTAGCTGCTCTGTGCTGCCTTAAGATCTTGAAGCAGAGGGACCATTTCTTATTCTTCACTGCAACCCAGCACCTGGCACCTATCCAGAACTCAATATATATAATAGTGAGTATTTAATGAGGATGGGGTAATATCCTCCAAAGAACCCACAACCCCAGGTATCAAAACAGGTAAACAATTTAGGGATAAAATGTATCTAGTCTTCATGGTATGATGAGATCAATGCTATTTTCTGTAGACTTATAATTTACATGCAAACAGCTACTTTTGAAAGTAAAACTGAGAATTGCAAATAATTACCACCACCCCTATAGTTGGCCACACAGAACAAATGAGGGCGTATGCATGGTTTGTCCTCACTCCACAGCTCACACACAGCTAAGCACACTCTGAGAAGCAGTGCTCGTGCTTCTCAGGATTCATCCTCACAAACATGAGGGTGCTGGACCTGTCCCAGATTACATGGGAGTTGGGAGAAATTTACATGGCATGTCACACAGCAACACGTTACTCAGGGTAGAAAGGGGAAATCCCATCATTTGTAACAGCATGGGTAGACCTGGTTGACCTTATGCTAAGTAAAATAAACCAGGTGCTGAAACCCAAATATAGCACTGCGTGCTTTCACTTCTCCGTGGAATCTGAGATGGTTTGCGTCACGGAAGTTGAGCACAGATGGCAAAGTGGAGCGCAGGTGAAGGAGAGAGGCTGTCAGTGAAACCGGGGGAGTAAACTCTGCTTACTCTGGTACTGTGGGGTGAACACAGTCAACATAATGCATTGCATATCTCCAGATACCTGGAAGTAAGGACTTTAATATATGTTATTTAAGGAAATCATAACATTTAAGCTAATAAATATACTAGTTAGCTTGACTTAGTGATGACACAATGTATTTTTTTATTTTAGAGAGAAAAGAACAAAGATATAAACAAAACAACACAAAAACAATAAAAATGATACAGAATTTCAAACAAGGAGATAGGAAATTAACAATGGTTGTTGTATTGCATATTGTTATCTTCAAGTTGGTTACTCAGCCAGATACAGGCATGTAAGACTGATGTATGCATGGCTCAAACCATCACTTTATACCCTGTAAGTATATACAGTGATCATGTGATGATCCAAAAATAAAAACAAGAGTCCTAACCTCAAAAATCAGAAATTAGAAAAGGTTCTTCGATAACTAGAAGTCCACTAAAGATTAAATATTACATGTGGAATTCTAAAGTAAATAAATGAACAAAGATGGTAAATCTCTTTAGACAACATCTTCATTCTAGGCAGGTCTCGTGCCCACTCTCCTTTGCCCCCACCATCCCAATTTTCCTCCTATGGCCCTCCTGCTCCCCTCTCCTATCATAAAGGTGTAGCTGGATCTCCCACCATTAACCCCACTCAGTCACCAAGGGGCCTGACCTGCTTAGGAACCAATCAGAGCCTGGAAATAGCAATAACCTTTCCCAAATGCAATTCTCATGGCTGCAAGCAGCATGTGGGTTTCTGCAATGTTGTGCAAGGCCAAGGCTAACCCTATCAGAGTTTAGGAGGAGAAGCTTTACAGAGGAAGTAATATCCAGACAGCCTGTTGTCAGCCACTTGGAGGAACTCAGTCCTTAGAGTTCATGTCTCACGTTCCCAGGAAGCCCACCTACTCAGGGGTTGGGCAAAGACCTCATGGGGAGCCTGCCCAAAGAAGGGCAGGGACTGACTTCTCCCAGCCCAAGCTTTGGAAAAACAAAATACTGAAGCTTCAGTTTCACTTGATATTTGCCTTTTACTCTAAGCTTTATTTCAGAAAAATAAATCATTTATAATCTTACTGTAATTACTTTAAAAATAAATACTTGTTTCTTTATGATCCAAAGTGTCTGCTTTGTTATAAACAAATATCTTTTCATTTTGTAGTCCTTTTTGACATCGCTACTATAAAGACCTTGCCAGTCCAGGCACCATCTCTTCCCAAACCAGAGTTGAAAACATCTTCCTGGATGTAAGGTCAGCAGCACCCACCAGCCCTTTCAGCCTTTGAGATCTCAGAACTTCCTATAGGAGTTCGGTATCAAGTGGCCCTTTCAGAATAAAATTTTACTGGTATTTCATACATTCCATTTCAACTGGCATTCTGCAAGTACAGGAAACAAATACCAGATGGTAATTTGTGTAAGGAGAAGGGAACTGGTGCTAATTTTAGAAAGTTCTTGGCCACTTCTCCCACCCAAAGTTATGGAGGGAATTCTCAGTTGAAATAAATTTCCAAGTTCAAAGAAGCAGCTGTCTGATCTTTCTTAAAACTGTGCCACCCTTTCTACTTAATACTATGGCAAGCTGGTGTTCCATACACTAGGTTTTCACATCTTCTTCCCAATCCCTAGCAAATGTTCTGAGCAGAACAAAAGAGGCCTGAGGAACTTGTCACCCTTGATGCTCCATTTCCATGGTCACTCTATCCCTCGATCCCATTGTTTTTAGAGAGTCAGACTATTTGAGCCAGCTTTTAGCCCCTGGCCTATAGCAGCTCTCACTGAAAAGACACCTTGGTGAGAGGTATGTGCAAGGTGTAGGGAAGCACACCCTGGAACATGCAGGCCGGTTGGCAGTGGGTAAAGCAGATGGCTATGCAAATACAGTTCTCACACTCTGTTGTAAGGTAAACTGTGAACGAGGGAGTGGCAGGTGGTTGGGAAAATGCTGTATGAGTGTTTACGTTTAGATTTTAGACGATGCAATATTCCTAATTGAATTCAACAAACAGCTGAATTGGGAAATCACTATATGCAAAACACTGCCCTCTGTCCTGAGACCCAGAGAAAGCTGAATTATGGGAAGCTCTGACATTAGGGATGCCTGGTTCATGTTTCCAAGTGCCTTTTGAGGGGAAAGCAATGGCTGTAGGAGGAAGAAGAAGGGATTGAGCTGATTCTAACCAGAGACACTTGGACATTTGTAGGGTGGGTCAAATGTGAGAACAGACGTGTGGCTTCTGTGGGCAAATACAGTGGGAAGCGTGGTCTATGAGTAGAAATAAACTATAGAAAGAGGCCAGAATTAGAAAAGAGCAGGAGGATGTGTACACGAGTGCACCTGAGTACGTGTGAGTGTGTAAGTGAGGGCATGCAAATGCTTGTGGGAGTGTATTAAAAGTGGAGGAAAGGCAGAAGGGGCCTGATGTGCAGCACAGACACACAGTTCATAAAGGGCCTCTGACTCCCCCTCAGAAAAAATCACAAGAGCATGAATTCAAAGCACTTGTCTGTGCAGTTGTTGGTTTTAAGTAAGAGAAAGGTATAGCAAACCTGTATATATTTTTTGCATTTTTTTTCATTTTAAAAATTAAAAATCCTGCAAAACAACAATAAAAACAACAAAAATGAAACATGACCTCAAGACAAAATAATAGAAATTTACAATGGTTGCTAGATTACATGCTATTATCTTCAACAAAGTTGTTTGGTCCATTAGACATAAGAATGTAAGATTGATCAGAAAATCAAAGATAGTAACAAGTAAAAAATAATTTACTAGTAACAAGTATAAAAATAATTTACTAGTAAAAAGTATAAAAATAATTTCTAAAAAACATTGAAAATGATGCAGAGTTTTGCCATACAAAATGGTAGGAGTTCAACAATAGCTCTTATACTGCACTTTGTTTTCAGATCAATTACCAAATTCAAGCATGCAAAATTTGTCAAGAAAATTTTAAGCATTGACTGTTCCTCTCTTAAAAGCTATATTAACAATTAAATATGCTGATAACAGAGGCAGATCTGTGACCAATCTGGAGGCAATTGCTGGTGTCTAATTACAGTGTCAGCTCTTTCTTCAATGCTTACTACACACCAGGTGCACAGAAATCCTATGGGCTATGTGTCTTAATTCCCATTTCAACTGAGGCCCAAGCTGTGTAACGTAGCTGGTAACTGCTTGAAACAGAAGTAAAGCGCATTGGCCTGTCTGGGCGAATCACCTCACTCCATCCAAAAGGAAGGCAAGGAGTCAGGAAAAAGAGCTTAGGAAGACTGCCGCATGTTAGTATGGAGCGTGAGGCTCTGTCTTCTGCCAAGCAGGTGCATGCAGATGAAGGAGTAGGTGTAGGGAGACAGACACGGAGCTATTTCCAGACAAGTGAAGCTGGAAGAGCGCAGGGCCCCATGTGTGGATAGTAGCAGAGCTGGGTGTGGATCTGAAATTCAGAGGAGGCCATGAGAGTGAGTGAGAATGTGCAGAGGAGACACAGAAAAGGAGAGAAGCCAGGAATTCAGGACCTCCCACTGTGGTAGAAACAGGACAGGGGCTCACAAAGAGAACCTGGAGAACTTGTGGTGGTAACACCATCAAAGATCACCCATCTAAGAGCTTTTGAAATGAATAAATAAGAGGTTTCCCTTAATTCTTCCTAGCCAAAGAGTACATTTAGAAATATACTGGTATTTTTTTTTCCTTGTGTGTAATTTGGAAAAAGTAAAGAGAGAACTTCAACCTGAATTTCAGTGAAATGGCTAAACCTTCACTGGCTGGCATGCCTAGCTCTGGCAGAGCTCAACAAAGCAGTCGACCATGCCCACTGACTGAGCTGGTGGAATTTATTGCCATTAGAAATCCTAGGATCAAAGATTTAAAACCTCTTTCTTATTATCTCTGTCTTGAGTCCAACTGTCATTTCCATAATCCCAAAGGCTATCACACCTCTTCTTTAAAAAGCAACCAAGTCTTCTACAGGTCTGCCCCTCTTCCTTCAAATTAAGTTTCCTGGAGGCATTAGTTATATAATTTTTATTATCACATCCTTTAAGTGTCTCCAAAAGTAAAGTACCAGCATCCAAGTATCCAAGGCAAATAAATTCAGACTTTCATTTTTCTAGATTCCTACTTCCCTGGAGCATCCTCCTGGCTCTGAGCCCTCCTCCCCTGCCCTCTGCTCTGCGTGGAAGGCCCTTTCTCAGACACCCCATGTGGGGGTCTCTTATTTCTTCAGGCCTTTGTTCAAAAACTCTTCTGAATGAGATTTCCCTGACCACCTCTCCCAGAATTTCAGCACTGCATCCTCAACATCGTCCACATAGCTCCCTTCTTCCTTGGGAGATCTTTCCTCCAGATATCCACCAGCATCCAAACCACTAAACACAGCACCTCTGGATTCCGTTCATTGAGAGCAGGGACTTCTGTCTGCTTTTACTAACTCATATACTTCTAGTGTTAAAAACACACTTGATACCTGATGGAAAATGAATAACTAAAGATATACAGTGATTGTTTTCTTCAGAAATGTTTATTGTCCTGAGTTACCTGGCTGATTTTTTCAGTTCTCACCTGAGATGCCTAAGTCATTTCAAACCATTTTGGAGGCTGATTCTGCATATACAGGTATTAAAAAAAAGACAAAACTCCAAAACTTCTATTATCTGTCATTTTAAGGGAGACTATACTGTGGTGTTTCTCCTTAGTTTGAGTTCCAAGCACTAGGAGAAATGATTGTTCCATTTTTTAGGGTATTAAAAATAAATTATGAATTTTCCTTTGAAAAGTCTTCTCACTCATGCTTATAAATAGCTATTATCTGATCCAAATGAGCTAGAATCTCTCTAATGGCTATGGTGGAATTAATCCTTATACCCATTTCAGATCAAGAAACAAAAAAAGTTGGTGGATATTAGAAAAAGAAAGCTATCTCATTATTTTTTAATGAGCAAAGTTCATCAAAACCTTTTTAGAATAGAACCTGCAGTTTTGAGACAGTCCCTCTTGACTTGCAAACAATATTTGTGTACTGACAAAATATGGGTGGTTTAGCAAACACAATAGTATCTGTGAGAATGATTGATTTCTTTATCAAAATGAATGGAATTAAGCGCACTGGAGCAACTAAAATATGTGACTCACAGGATACTTTAATAAGAGTTTTTGCTAGTAGCTATAAAAATCCAGAGTCGGGCAGGGCCTGGGGGTGAACAAGCAGTTTAAGTTTCAGAACAAGTCGGACAGGAACATCAGCCAAAGCCAGGCAACACCCCTACAGGGCAGCCAGCTGCAATGCTGCTGCTTAGCTTCCAAAAAGCAGAGGCCTGAACCCAATACACACCTCAGCTTTATTAACGCAGTGAGAAACTGGTTAGATTTAGTCTCTGGTCCTGGAAGCAAGAGGTCTTTCTCATTGTCAGATGGGCTAGCACCCCGTTTAGACATCTCTCTTCAGAAAAGCCTCACCTCTATCACCAGCGATCTTCTTAGGGAATTCATTCTTGACAAGTAAGTCTGATTAAAGCAGTTCTGCCTGTCCTTGGTATATCTATTAATAATAATGTGACCATTAATATTTACTGAGTACGTATGATGTGTCCGGCATACAATAAATATTTCATATGTTAGGTCTCAATTAATCCACACAACCATTTCATGGGGTAGATATTATCACCTGCTAGACAAAAAGGAAAACTGAAGCCAAAAGGGTATAGGCATCTTATCTTAGCTAAAGTCAACTCAGTGATAAAGAATCCAAAAATGACTTCAGAACTATAGCAGCCAACCTTCGCTTTCAAGGGGGAAGTGACACAGAATGTTACCCAATGGGTATTTTATACCACTGTCTTGAGTACAATCATAAAAGGTGCACACTAAACCAGAAGAACAGACTGTATTCCAGACTGATACTTCATCAACTCTTCTAGGGAGCACAGGGTTTCAAAACCCTTCGGTAAGCCAAGGGACATGGGAGCTGTTGTTAAAACAGCAGCACCAAAGAGAAAAGCCCCATGGCTGTTCCAAACCAGTACCACAGTGTTGCCTGTGTATTCGATGCATGATCACACAAAGATATATATCTATTTAAAAAGGCAAAAACATTAGCAAAACATGAGAAAGACAAACAAAAGCTTTTCTAACCCACAGGATCATGAAGTACATGCTGTCTCAGCTCACTTGTGGTTCCCAGGATGACAACTTTTCCCTGAAATCATTTCAGGGTTCAAAGACTTGCCTCTCACATGGGAGAGTCCTAAGCAAAAACCAACAGTTTCATGCATGCATAAGGCAGGAGACTGGAAAGGTTTATCAAAGGTTATTTTGACTTTTGATTTTCATATTATAAAAAGAGCTCATCTTCTCCCCTCATGTATAATTCATCTCTCCCCTCCTCCCCACGCATTAAAGGGCCATTGGCATTGCAAGACTGGGTTTCATTTTCACTTACAGTAAACACCGTTACTCCAAAAAGGTACTATAATTTGGACTGTGCATTCTCTATATGAAAGCCATTTCCCGAGCACTTTCCCACAGATTTGGTCACTGTTGGTCACGGTGCATAAGCTAGACCACAGGGAGTCCCAGAACTGGGATCGTGCTGTGTACACTTACTTCCTAAACACATGCTCTGAAAACACTTTCTATCTGATATCATTTTAGTTAGTAACAGTTGATAGAACCAAGACCCACACAGAACCATACCAGACCTTCTGACATGAGAGAAGTCTTTATTGGGGGGAGCTGTGCAGGGGGGTAGCAGGCTGCCTAGCAGAACAAGGCAGGGGCAAGCTAAGTAAAGCATCGGCTTTTAAACTCTTTTTCAGGGTGGGTGTCAGCAGGACAGAGTAGCCCGAACAGGGGTGTGGGGATGGGGGTGTGGACATGGTGGTGGTGTCTGTGGGTGAGACAGTCCAAGCAGGGTAGTTTGGGCCAGAACAACCCGAGCGAGGTGAGCTGATCATCAGAGTCCTGCCAAAGTGGATGAGGGCAGGTCTGGCTTTTGTGGCCGAGAGGAACTGAAGTAGAACAGGTAAGGGTAGGAGAGAAATATTGAAAGTTAAAGTTTTCCCATGAGGGGGCTGGCTGCCTTGTGATTTATCAACAGTGAAAAGCATTTCCAAATGGAAGGTTATGAACAGCACTTAACAGGGCAGCTCTGCAAAGTATAGAAGATTGTTACATCTCCAGCTAATTTTTGCAAATTTATGTGGAATCAGGGTCCTCTTTCTGACTAAGAATATCTTGCACAGAACTTTCACTTTTTTGGAAGCTAATTTCTTCCTCTCATCAACAGGACTTAATATAGCATATAATGAGATCTCATTATGAGACATTTTAACATATCACAGGTCAAGCAATGGCCACATAGCATAACTACTCCTGACAAAATTCTAATAATATGCAGTTTGGGAAAGTACATATTATTGGAATTTTGTCTGGTAATGTTAGGTCCAATCCCCAGATATTTAGCTTCATAAGTTTCATAGCAGATAATTAAGGGAAAAAGAGACAAAAAAAAAAACCCCAGCCATATATGTTTTTCTTTTCTATTTTTATAAAAGATTTTGCTCTACCTGCTTATATTGATTAAATATAAAAATGCAGTAAGTGGGGCCAGAATTATCAAAATATGTGTGTCACAGCTCCAGTAAGGCATAATTTTAAACCCTTAGTGGGTGTGTATGGGGTTAAGTAACCCTTAGTTATTGCAGGCTGATCAGGCCCACAATCTCCCAAGTGAGTGGATGGCAAAGGCTTAAATAAATGAGACAATGGAAATGATTTCAGGGCTCCAGGAGGGTCTCACTCTCTTACAGCTTCGATATTCTGAGTTTAGACCAAGACTTCTCTGGGCAGCCTGTATTTATTTGGTTTTCAAACAAAAGAAAGGAATACTCAAGGAAATGTGGGAATCTTTCAGGACCTTGGGAGAATTTTCCCAAGTAGTAAATTATGTCAATCAGGAGAACTACCTTCTCTTTAGGTTGGTATTTATTGTAGGAGTGTGGAGCCTGCAGCTGCAGTCTCCTTGTAGTTAACTGGGGTTGGAGCCAGATGTCCTCAGCTGTGGACTTATCTTGTCCTTTGAGGAGTCACAGATTCACAGGCCAATACAGGCCTCAGGGTGACCAGGGACTCACAGAGGTTTACTTACTATGAGTCCACTGCCCATCTTCAGACAAGGTGCCTAAGCTTCAGACAACTCACAAGTAAACACGGAAAGCCAATTGGTTAACATTAAATCCAGCTCAGGGCCACTTTGTAGTGGTCGCCAATAGATGTGGACCAGTGTTCTAGAATCAGGCAACATTCACAAAGCTATCTTTCATGGTTATTTTGACTTTGAGAAAGAGCCTGAGGTGGTGAGTAAGGTGGATGAGGACGTACCATAATGTCCTTATTTTGGGGCTGGGGATATAGCTCAGTGGCATAAGCACCTGCCGGGCAAGTGTAAGGTCCTGAGTTCGATTCCTGGTACAAAAAAAATGTCCTTATTTGACAGATACTGCAACAAACATTTTGAATTGACTCAGGACATCAAGACAGCTACCAAAGACACTGACAAAAGACGACTTCCAGGGCTACTCAGAAGTGAAAAGAATGACGGGATAAGTGTGTTTGAAGTTAGGGGGTATCTTGTGGGGGATTAACTACTCTTTACTGTAGTAAATTTTTATTTTTATTTAAACATTCACCATATTTTTCACTACGTATGTCCTGGAGCTACCATGGTGCTTAGTGACCCTGAACAGTTTACTTAACCTCTCTATGCCCCTGTACCTTCCCGTTAATTTATGAGAATAGTAGTACCTATCTGTCAGTGAGAACTGAGTGGAGTTAACTAAGTGTTACTCAATAAGTGGTACGGGAGAGAAAGAGGGGCGAGTTACCTTGAAATCAAAGTGCCAAAATGTGACCCCCTATATGAAAACGAGACAATGGCAGAGTACGCGCAGTGGCGCGGGGAACCGTTCCGACGGCAAGCCAAGGACAACAGCGGATGCCAGAGCCTGGGAAGCTCTCTGTAGGCTGAAACTCACTTCCCAAAGTCTGTGTGTGGACCGGGAGTGTAGGCGTCCCTCCGACACCTGTGAGAAGTACACCCTCAGACCCCACAGCTGCCAAATCGGAAGCTATTTCAGAGAAGACACCTGGAAGACCAGTGGTACAAAAGGTTGCACACCCCTTCCCTGGGACACACGTTGCCTCTCAAGACAGTCAGGCTTCTGCCATCGTGTCCAATATAAACTTACCAGAGAGTAACAGCGGAGGGAGCAGGGAGCCAGATTCCCAAGATTCCCACTGGAAAAAGCTGTGAGGGTGAAATTCTGACACTTAAATATTAGCACTATGATAGAACTCACAAAAACAAGGAGAATTAGCTAAATAAAACATGATGTCTAAGGTGTGGTTCAGTTAATATTTGTGCCTAGGTAGCATAAAAAACACAAATATTTATTTCATACAGGTTAAAATGGAAACCAAGAAAACTGGGAGGGTTTGAGCAGAGCCCCTGAG
The DNA here is from genome assembly GCA_004027595.1 of Dinomys branickii. Classification (NCBI taxonomy): domain Eukaryota; kingdom Metazoa; phylum Chordata; class Mammalia; order Rodentia; family Dinomyidae; genus Dinomys; species Dinomys branickii. Next base: position 39,591 of record PVLD010008049.1, read on the forward strand.
AGTCTCACACCCCGAACACGGTGTCGCTTTAGTGATGAGGAGGCCTGTGTCTATCCCCCCACGCACCAAGCCCCACTACCACAGTGTACAGTGGGCCGCACTCCGGGCACACTGCACAGTATGGAGAAATGGACACACCCCTGCTCCTTCCGCACCCTTCCCTTTGCTTCAAGTCTGCTCCCATCTGTCCCTAGGTATCTGCTTAACGCCTGCGTGCGGGAGACTCAGAATCTTTGGAAACAGACATAGGAAACAAGAGACAAGAACAGAAGGGCGACCTGGTGGTGACAATAATCATAGCATCTATCAGTTTTCAGATGCTGCGCTGTGCCTGGTGTTTCCCGCACAACATTATGCCCTCCCTCCTAATTCTCACACTAGCCCTCTAAGACCAGCTGCGGATTCTGTATCATCCCACTGAGGAAATAAAAGCTGAGGCACGAGGTCAAATAATCTGCCAAAGGCTGTGCAGCTAAGCAAGAGCAGAGTTAAGACTCAAGCTCAAGCCTGTCTTCTGCCTTCCTTCTCTCAGAGAAGGGCTTCTCGGAAGCCAATTGGCACCTCACTGAGGAATAGCTCCTAATTTGTAATTCAAATGCAATATTTTCCCTCACTTTCACATCACATGATGAGTGGGGAAGCGGCGAAGGAATATTTTGCAGTCAGACTGGATTTAAACCGTGGATGGTAGAGTGCAGGATAATTTCCTCCTTGGTATTTTAGAAGCTCTTCACTTTAACCATCTGTTGCAGACTGACAGATGGGGTGATAGTTGACAGAATAATGGGTCTCCAATTCTAGAAAGGCATACGGAAGGCTTGAAAAATAGCAGCTCTTTTCGTGAACCTGTGTGTTAATGCCACTTGCTCATTTGAAAAAAATAAGAAAAGTCGGTGGGAGGGAAGTGTGAGAGCCACGCATAATCATCCCCTAAACAGAAAGCTTTCATAACTGCCAAAGGTCAGGTACAGTAGAACATGCCTATTGTAAAATCATGGCAAATTTTCCAAATCTAGCCACTTAAAAGGATATGTGGGGCAGATATATATGACAGCTTTAAAAAAAAAAAGCAAAAAACCTCTTCGTTCTTATATCCCAACACTAAATTCTTTTTACATAGGCAGCTGGAGTTGTTTCTTGTATCTGAGGTAATTTAGAAAACATGCAGATTTTTGAGGCCTGAATGTTTCCACCAAATATTATGTCTCATTCCTTTTTCTCATAGTCAACGGGTATAGAGGAGAAATTACTTGACAGTAGACATTTAGCTGGGCACTAGGGACCCAAGTGGTTAATAAGGCCCTTTCTGCAGTGGAGCAATGTGATCCAGCAGTCATCATCACACCAATGACTCACCCTCCCAGGCAGAACATTTTCAAATGGCCTAATGTCTTTACCCAATTACCCCAAGTTCTTGTCCAATCAGGTACTGCTACCAGATGAAATATTCTCACAAGCCACACACACACACTTAGATGTCTACAAAGAACCAACACTTTAAACTGAGTTTACACAGTTTGGCCACATTTATCTAACAGCAACATGGCAACATGGTGGTTTTAGTTTTAAAAGAGTGTCAGAATATAGACTGAAAAAATCATTTCAGCTGAATTCACGTCAAATGTGACTGAGAAGGAACAAATCGAGAAGGGTTGTTTGGTGATTACATCATCTCCACGTCGTCTCCATCACAACCATTTACACAGGAACTAAAATCTCCCAGTCCCCATGCTGAACGCTGTCACTTGGTGATAACCCTCACCATAACCCTACAAGGGATGCACAGCTAACCATGCTACAGATGTGACCACTGAGGCCCAGGGAAATGCAGGCAAGTTAGCCTTATGCACATCAACTCCTCCCCAGGAGATGTGGGATATTCTTCCGAGGGTGCTGGCAGCCTGGGTTTGTCTCAGCTGTTCCTCCCACTGTAGCACTGCACGATTCTGTGGAAGGAAGGTGGGCACCTGCCCAGGTCTCAGGCGAGGGTGATGAGTAGGAACATGCAGATCAGACTTCAGAGAGGACTTGGCCGAGAGGGTGGCATTGCTGAGGACCTCTGGCACCTTCTCAGTCAGAATTTCTCACTGTGACTTATTTAAAAGTTTCCCATAGTACATAACTATTTTCATGATCAAGTTAATGGAGGGGCTTAAAATTTTTAGACGAATTAAAAAATTACTTTGGACTTCATATCTGAAGCGTCCGTGCCATTGTCGGCCATTACAATGGAGAAAAGTGGTGGTTGTGTCATCCGTTTTTGAAAAGCGCGTATCTGTGTATGTGATGTCATACAGACACAGGACACCGGAGACAAGTGTGTATATCAGCTGTGATGGGGTGGTTTTTATGAAGAGACAGAGAACCTTGCAGTCCACCTGAGAGGTGCATGTCAGGTCTGGCAGCTCCGACTCCAGGCCGGCACGGCTGTGCACACTGAACTTCCTACACACGGGCTTCTACATGCTGCGTGACAGCTGCTTTTCCAGACATGTTGCATCAAGATGCCCAGAGGCTTGTTGGTGACTAATTACCTAGGTCTTAACATTCTCATCTATCTGGTGCAATGGCAGCCCCTAAAGTACATTTCAAGAGATCAATAAATAAACACAAATAAAAAAGACTGACTTATTTTCAAAAAACTTTCCTGAATTTCCGCATTTGTTCTTGACTAACCCTAGCATGATTTTTCCATTATTTCTAACACATCTAACTGGCTTCAACAGTTATCTCACCTCTGATCTACGATCTTGGGCTTTTTACTAGTCTCTATAGTTGCTGATAGACATGTCAAAATCAATAACCAGTTCTGCAGAAATGGTGCCACTTCCTGTGTCAGATCACCAGGTCACCCCGGGAGATTTTTATTCGTACATGTTTGCAGTGCTTAGTGCTCACACTCTTGGTGCGGAGCTGGTGCATGTGCATAGCATGTCTGGACTGTTTTTCATTTCCTTTCCCTTTCCTCCTTCCCTCTCCCCCACCCCTTGATCCCCTTTCCCTCTGAGAACGAGCTATCTCCCTGCTTCCTGTTATCTATCTTTTAGTTGCTCTTTATTGTATTTCTGTTTTAGGTTTCTCATAAGTGAAACCATGTGATATTTAACCTCGTGTGTCGGATTTATTTCACTTAAGCTGATGGTCTCAAGATGCACCTCTTTTCCTACAAATGATTCAAGTTTCTCTTTCTTTGTGATGGAGTCGTACTCCATCGTGTGTAAATACCACATTTTATTTATCCATTCATCTTCTGATGGGCATATAGGGCACTTCCAAGATTTAGCTAGTATTAATGCCCTCCTTGCTCTCTGGGGTGCGGTAATCCAGCCAGACTGGCAGAAATACTCTTCTGCCAAGATTGAGATGTGGAAACAGACCTACCTGAGGCCTTTCTACCCTGTAGACTCACCTTGTTTATTGTGCAGCTAAGGTAGAGAGGGCCACTGGTGGACACGGCAGAAAATCAACATCCTCCACGGGCACATGGGCCACAGAGAGTGCCAAGAACCAAGCAATCCCCTCCTCGTCCTTTTCCTGCTCCTCCTCTTCCTCCTCGTCCTTCTCCTCACACTGAGGTCTACTTCTCCTCACAGCATAGCCCAGGAAGCCACCATTCCTTGACTTGTCAGCTCAACATGAACACTCATCCTTACAGCAAAAGCAATAGAAAGGGGGCCAGAGCCCCCTCTAGCGGCCAGTGCCAGAGCTTTTGAACAATCGCTTTGGGGTGCTTATTATTCTACATAACTCTGCTTTGAGAGGCACCCAAGGGTCAAACCTAAAAGGATCCTTGATGCATCCAAATCTGTGTAGCTCTTCCTGACCCTCTAGGCTGGTCAAGGTTCCCCGCGTTTTGTTTTTTGTTTTGCAAAGCACCACATCTTTTCCTGACAAAGTTAGTATGACCACATGCTAGTGCAGTCTTCTGTGGCTGTTGGACCAGGTGTCTCTCCACCACAGTGAGTACTGGGGCCATGCCTGTTTCTACTGATTATTATATTCCCAAGACCTGGCCCCTAATAAATGCTCAACACAGAGTTGTTGAATAACTGAATTAACCTCCTGGTTTACTGTCAAAACCATTGTACTAAGTAATGTCAATATATTTGCTATACTGTCAGACTGTTAGCTACTATACGTACTAGAATGTTCCTGTATCAAGACTTATTAAAAGTCAACTTTCAGGCTCAGTACTAAACACTTTATGGCATTATTTCCCTTCCCCTTGGCCAAAACCCTATGAAATTCTGTACCGCTTTTGCTCCTTTTTCCACACAAGGAAACTGAAACCTCAGTCTTCCAAGGCTAGTTAGCAAGAGCTGATGTCTGACCCCAAGGCTACCTGATTCTAAGGACTGTAGACTTTACCAGTGTGACGCTTTGTATCCTAAAACCCATAGATAGTAAGATTGCCTTGCACAATCTCAATGAATATTAAGCAGAATAATGTATGTAGGAGCTCAGCATAGTGCCTGACCTACAACACACATTTAATAGTACAAACACTACTATCACTATTATTTATTTTGAACAACTGTTCATCTACTAATATTATGTTCACTCTTCTGATATGCTGTGCTATTTGTAATAAAAAGAGGTTAGGCAGAACTAATCAGAAATCAAACCAGACTTTCAGGCTTACAATATTGCAGAAAGCTAAGGAAAACTTTGCATGCCTTCTGAGGTCAGCAGGCAGCCCTAAGTACTGCCCTCCTGCAGCAAGATTATGGAGTCAATTGTCTCTGACTGGGAGAAAGGGAGAGACAGACAGGACCTTTTAAAAAACTCTTATTTTCATAAGAAAAGGTAAAAACATGACTTAGGAGGTCTTGGAACAGTCCAGAAAAGAAAAACTGCTGTGTGTCAATCATAATTAAATTTAACTTAAGGCAAAAAGAAATTGAACCCTGCATTGATTCTCAGGCATGAGCCAGATTGTTCACCCATGAAACACGATGATGGATTAACACTGAGGCCTTGTAACAGAGGAAGTTCAGCATCCACACTCCTTTTTTGCAAAATCCTGATTACTGGGGAGTGTAGGAATAGCACAGAACAGCATGGAAGCACACTGAATGCAGAGACAGGACGCACACGAGGGCTGAGAACTGGTCTTCACGGCCCCTCATGGTCCCATTTGCTTCACTGCCCCTACTTGGCTCCACTCCCTGAGTGGCCAAACGCTGAGTGCTGCACGCTGTTTGTGAATTGACAGGGACAGCAGTGGGCTGTGAAAAAGCCAAGGGGGGACAGAGTCAGCAGACTTTAGTTTGGTCCCCAACCCTCAGTTCACTTCACACCATGCCTCCCTCTGTAAAATATCAAGTGAGGGTGACTTCACTGCAGTGTGGGAGGAAGAACTATGGGGAAGCTTTCTAACGCTAAACCCCACCCACGGGGACCTCCCCTTAAACCTGGCTCAGGATAGGAGGAGAGTGTCCTTCTGCAGAGTGCCGCAGGCTTTGGATCCCAGCAAACTTGGTTGCAAGCAGAACCTATAAATTAGTATCTAAAGCCTGCAGCAAATCACTTCATCTTTCTCAGCCTTGACTTTCTCCTTGTAAAGAGGGTAGGGGGCCAGTAGCAGCCACCTCAAAGTGTTACTTGAGATTAAATAGATAATGCAAAATCCAGTACAGAACAACTGCTGTATCACTGATCACCATAAGTATTAATATCACTGCTTGATTTTTGTTTTGAGCCAATAAAGTCACATGCCTCTAAAAGCAATAAAGTGCTTTTATAATAGATTTTTTAGAACAGATTCCGGTGGCAAACTCTCTGGGTCCAATTCCTGAGCCCTGCATTTTTTAAAGCTTCATTTAAGTAATTTACCCCGTCTGTAAAATAGTACCTGTCAGAACTAGGCTGTTAGAGAGAATAAACAAAAATAAGTAAAACACAAACAAGTAATCGGTGTATGTAAAGCACAAATAAATGCGCTTTAAGTGTTAGTAGCTCTCACCCCCACTGCCACCACCCCGATCCTCATTACCACGACCAGCACCATCTCTATCACCATATCAACATCGCCATGGTCACCATCACCACCACCGTCATTATTACCCTGTCACCACCAGCACCACCACCACTATCACCTACACCATCATCTTCTTGAAGGGTTCACAATCAACCCCTCAGAAATTGTTTTCTCCTTTGGAGATTCCTCAGTAAACTAGGATTAGAAGTCCCACTTAACCCAGCTATCCCCTCCTGGGTATTTTTCCAGAAGAACTGAAAACATCATACCACAGTGATATATGTGCACCCATGTGTATAGCAGTGCAATTTGTCATAGATGAATCTTGGAAACAATCCAAATGCCCATCAACTGAGGAACAGATGAAAAGATCTGGTATTTTTATACCATGGAGTATTACTCAGCTATAAAAGAAGATAAACTTGAGGCTTTCATAGGTAAATGGATGAAACTAGAGACCATACTCATTAGTGAAATAAATTGGATCCACATGTGTAGACACCATGTTGTCTCCCTAGTGTAAGAACATGAAAGAGTAAGTGGAACCCAAAATGTACAGTAGATAATATGAAAGGGAAATAAATTGCACAAAGGAAGGAACAATTGGGTTGAGGGAAAGAAGAAAAAGAAAGCACTAAGGCAATATACATACATATATATATATATATGTATATATATATAGAGAGAGAGAGAGAGAGATGGATAGATAGATAGCTGGGATAACTGTACTGCTGATGTCTGGTGATTTATTGAAAGGAACAGTAATGCTTAATTTTTTGTATATTTTGACTAACTTTGCATGCTTATATCTGGTAATCTGAGCAATTTGTATGAAGACAACAATATGCAATATAATAATCATTAGTGAATTCCTACCATCCTGTCTAGTGAAACTCTGTATTGTCTCTAATTTTTTAAATTATTATTTTCTTATTCTCTTTAATGGTTTGATCAATCTTCCATTCTTACATCTGGTAATCTGAGCAACCTCATTGAAGAAAGCAATATGTAATATAACAATCACTGTTAATCCCTATCATTTGGTTTAAAACCTTATATCATTTTTAATGTCCTTGCTTTGTTTTGTTTATATTTTGCTATTGTTCTCTGTTTTACCATTCTCTTTAAAAGTTTTTAACAAAGAAATTGCTTTCTTCTCAAATTAAATTTTTAACAACAACAATTGGACAGGTCTGAAAGTTTATTTCAGCTACAATGGTCCTGGACAATGACAACCTGGTTTTCTGTCCTGTGACATCTGTGAGTTTCTGCCTGCACAGCGTTCTGCCTGGGTGAGGAGAAAAGCCAGCCTGGGGAGGCCCAGACACCACCCACCTCCCACACCCCTGCGGAGGGGCAAATGTGGTACCTCTGCAATGGCAAGCAGAAACCCCAAAACCACACCCAAGATTTGGAAGATGTATTCACTTCGACAGCACTGATTGTGATCACTCTCAGAGTATCAGGCCCTGATCTCCGGAGGTCTAGGGCTTGGAAAAGATAGGCAGTTGGGAAGTACAGAGGCAGAATGGCCTGTCCATTGAGGATTGTTTTATGAAATGTGCATCACAGTCACCAGCCGTTTCTAAGAGAGAGAAGCAAGCAAAACTGGAACAGGAACTGTTACCTGGGCAGCTAAGAAGCTGAAGTGTGCCAGCAGGGGGGGCATTTTATGCTATGTTTCCCCTTCTTTTAGTTTCCCCAGCAAATCTTTGCTAGGAATATTATATACGATCTTCTGAGACAAGGCCCAACTAGACTTCAGGCCTGACTGTTCTATGACATCACTCTGGCAAGGCAGTGAGGGAGTTTCTCTGATTTAAGAGAGTGTCCAGTGTGCCTTGGACACTCATAAAATCTCGGTCAATTGTGTGTTGACTGTTCTAGTTTCCTGGGGCAGCCATCCATAGACTGTAGGGCAAAAAATTTAAGAATTTAAAGGGGCAAGGAAACAAGGACTGGGGTAAGCAGAATCCAAGTCGATTAATAAAAACCACAGCTAGCAGAGAGGCAGGAAAGCAAGGACTGGGGTAAACAGTTTGAAACACAGAAATCAAGGGGAATAGAGAGCAATCCTCTAAGTTATGTCCTGGGACTTCAATCATGTGTGGGCCGGTCATTGTGACTAAATCTTCAGAGTAATCCTTAGAGGAGCTGTCCAGGTAAATTTTTCACTGGATCTAAGCCTGGATTTCTGAAACATATAGAGGTAGTTAATATGTACATGGGTTATGTGTGTGTGCAGGGATGTCATGAGGTCAGAGCCAGTGACACAGACACTGAAGCCTGAGCTGGCTGCAGGGGTATGGGTGTCAGCACTGCAGTTTGAACGTGAAGAACGAATAGTGAGGGCAGGTCTGTCTCTGATCTTCCAGGAATGCAAGGTAAATTTCTCTGGCTGCAGTTGATGTTTCAGTCAATTGGATCCCTCGATGGGGCTTAAGTCTCTGGACCAGATTATTTTATGTCATTGGTGACAGGTTTCCAAACAACAGTTTGCTGTGCAGATCATCCCTGCAGGAGAGTGTTGGGAAATAGTTTTGTCCAAGGTGACCACAGCATATCTAACCTGTTGGACTTCGTTTCTAACAGAGCTACTTTCATCCATGAACAGGATGTACTCAGCATCTGTCAGGGAGGCTATTCTGTAGAATAGTTCATCTCAGTACAGCATGTGACACCTGGACAGCTAGGTCTGTTTAAGGTGAGCTTGTCAGCTTTCTTGATCAGAAGGACAGTGGCTGTTAGAGCGTGAAAGTAAAATGGTGAAACAGCACTTAGAGACCATTGGTTGTTCCCAGGGACTGACAGTCTGAGTAAGCATAGAGAATCCAGCAGCTCCAAGAAATTTATGGAGTTTCTTTCATTTGACCAGTTTCTATCAGATATTGTAGCAGAGCTTTTGTGTAGGCAAGGTATACGAAGGGCAATCTCAGCGGCACTGGCATCTTGAAGATCTTGAACTGGACTTACAGGCAGGAGAGGTGTACTGTCTGATGTAGGCAAGGGTTGCCTCAGGACAGAGCTCAACCACCAAAGGGACAAAATTGATAGCAAGCCCTGGGCATGAGTCTTCTGTCCATACTTTTAGAAATCAGCCTCTCAAAATTTCAAGGTTATGATTAAGGCATTTCAGGCTAATGTAGGCGCAATTCTTCCTCCTGGGGTACAGTCAGAGTCAATATCAAGTCCAGGACAATTGTCTCAAGTGTAAGGGAGGCTGGTCACATCCCAGGGGAGGTATAGGGAATTAAAGCGTGTACAGGAATTCATATTTGATAAAGTGTCCCTCAATTTCACAGGATCTGCTTTGGTATAATTTCTTTTCAATGGGGGCTCCCATGGGTAACTTCAGTAACTTTAGACATGTTTATTGGGTTCTTGCCTTCCTTGTTGAGGTCTTCCAGGAGAGCAATGTGGTACTGATCTAAGGCTTCATGGCCCTCTGTCACACTACAGTCCCAGTTTGGATGTGCTCAGGGTAGGACTATGTTCACCCAAGCATCAGGACCAACCACAGTGGCAGGGACTTTTGACTTTAAGCAGGCTTGGGCCCCATCTAAAACATGGCAGCATCCTTCAGTATTAAACAGAGTCAGAAGGAGTTGCTGACAGTAGTGAAGGAGGCCGTGGTACAGGAGACAGAACTGTCAGTGGTGGCATCTCAGTTAGCTGAGCAACTTGGAATTGATGAATGTGAGGAGGAGTCAGGCCAGATGCAGGGTCCTTGTGCAGAACAGGATAAAGTTTTTCTGGCTTGCGCTGAATCTGAGCACTTCTCAGATGGCCTTGTGGGTTTGTTTTGATGACTAGGATGGCTTTCTTGTCATGCAGGACACAGGTATGGAGCCAAGGTGGGAGAGTTTTTAACCCCTTATGGCAATTTGGTCCACATAAGCTAGCCTTTCATTTTAGGATTTTCTTAGTTGAAAGGGCTTATGGGAGCAACTTGTAGGCATCTTATAAATCTAGAACAGTCCAAAAAAGTGCATGGGCTGGGAACTGCAGAGTGTAAGGTGATGTCTGCATTGCTGATGGCATAGAGATCTTGCCCAAGGTGATTAACAGTATATTCAGCTGAAGTGTGGCTGGACGCCTGTTTATACTTCCTGTAACATTTGACAGCAAGGGTGGTCATGGTGAGGTGGCATGGTTGTTGGCCATGGCCCAAAAGCAAATCTTTAGTTCATGCCTCTAGGAGGAGAGTTTAGTTAGAACTTCAAGATTGTAGTTATCTGCCTCAGGCTGATGCAGGCTTCATCTTTTTCTAAGGAAACAGTCAAAGTTGAAAGTTCAGAGTTAAATGACAGGGTGAGATGTCCTCCCAGACTGCAAGTTTGTGCCTGGCAGAAGAGGTAAGAGGCAAGAGACATAGTTGCCCTAGTGATGGTAATTGTTTGACAGAGGGAACTTTTGAAGGCAGAGAGCTCTGTTCCACATTGTCTATTAGGAAAGTCATAGATTTGCCCCTGACTTTTGCAATGACCATGGGCTCTCAGGAGCCCAATTTGATAGAGCTTGGTCTATCCTATGCATTCAGGCCTGACAGGGTGCAACTCATTTGTCAGGGCTGAAAGTCCAATTTTCCTCAGTCAAAGTGTGTAACTCAGAAGGAATTTCTGACAGTCATCTTGGGTGGGCGTCAGATGATGTCATCTGACCAGGATAGGCATGTCTGGGGGCCAGGAGCTCTGTGGTCAAATGCAGGAAGTGACCTGGAACCAATTCAGTTGGCTGTAAGTAGAGGGGGCAGGAGCAGGTGGAGTTGAAACTGTTGGGAGCAACTGCTGCAGGCAATGAGGGAGCCAGGGCAGCATCCTTTGGAGGAATGGGCCTGTTGTTCCTTTGAGATGCAGGGAGTGGTTTGATTTCATTTTTAACTCCATAAAGGCCTTTTCTGCTCTCAGGGGCTGTGAGTTTTGCCTAATTAATTCCCCTCTCTGATGTCCTATGTGTGTGTTCTGTACCTTTGAACAATGGTGCAACAGAAAAAGGGTGGGTGTCCTTCAGAGAGACCATTCAGATGCCCACCTGGCTGTGCCCCTCTTGGTGACTCAGGCACAACTTAGCTAAGGAGGTATGAGGCCTCTACTATGCCATATGTCAGTTGCCAGGGAACCGCAGGTGAGAGTTCAGTCATCATGCCCAGTGTTCCCTGTCCTGGTGCACAGAGAGTGCAGCCTATTGCTTATGCTGCCTACTCCACTCACACATCCACTCAGCAGCACTCGGAGGTTAAACATTCCAACGACCCTTTCCTTGAGGGTGGGCTTAACTAACAAGAGTTAATCAAGCTCGTCTTGAATTGAACAAGACTGACAGACTGACTAACTGGGGGACCCCTAGGAGTCTTACCAGAATCAGGCAAGCAGGCAGGCAGACACAGACAGAGACAGATTGTGTCCTCCTCCCCCGGAGTCCAAAGTAAGCTTCTCAAAGCAGGCAGCTAGAATTCCTCTTCCAAGGGGGCTCAGGAAATCTTGAGAGTATGCCTTCCCCTTGGGACCTAGAGAGGTCCTTGCTCCATCCAGGAGGGCCATGACCAATAACCAAAGAGGTCAGCATGGTAGATCTTCCCAGCCAGTGCATCAGATGCAATGACAAGCAGAAATACCCAAGAAACACCCAGGATTTGGAGGCATATTTATTTATGTCAATGGAAACTGATTAGGACCACTCCCAAAATATCAGGCCCTCATCTCTGGTGTTCTAAGGCTCATATTGCATAAGCAAGCAGGAAGGACAGAGGCAGAATGGCTTGTCAATTGGGGACTGGTTCATGCAGTATGCATCACAGTGACCAGCTGTTTCTAAGAGACAGGAGCAACTGAATTTGGAATAGCAGCTATTACCTGAGCACCTAAGAAAGTGAAGTGTACTGGTGGCAGGGGCGGGGGGGATATGATATTTCTGCTATGCCTCCAGCTCTTGGGTATTAGAAAGAACCAAGGTGAGGTTGAAGTAGAACAATCAGAACTGGCAACCATCCAATAAACAAAGTGGGAAGTTTTCTCCCAGTATGTGAGAGGAGTGACTCCTATCCACAGCCTCATGGAGCTGGCTGTTTGGCTATTGTTAGGAGCTATCTGGCTTCACATTTCTCTCCTCTAATAAAGATTAACAAACTTGATGGCTGGACCTCTCTTACTGTGTGAGTTACTTTTCTCATCACTGAGACAAAATACCCACACATCCACAAGTTAAGGGAGGAAAGGTTTATTTAGCTCACAGTTTGTAGAGGTTTCAGTCCATAGTCTGCTGGCTCCAAGGCAGGGTGGCACATGGCAGAGAGGCAACAGTTCATGGTGGTGGAAGACAGCACAAGCAACAAGCAGGGACAGACAAGCCTCTTTCTGTCTCTTATAGTGTATGTAGGCTACCGGCCCTAGGACAGGTGTAGCACTCACACCCTCTGTCCTAGCCAGAACTGTGCCAAACCAACCAGAACTGACTTACTCATCACACATCCTTATTTCCAGCATCACACACTCTAGATTCAGTCACCTCTGAAAACTCTGCCCCCCTGCCAGCATGACGCTTTGGGGGGATATCTAGACACAAGCCATAACAGTTATCCTTTGTTAATTATGAGATTAAGACATGTGAAATAAATCATTGATTTGCAACATAAGTGTTTGGCCATCCCAGAGATCCTTGCTAGTTTGCTGGCAGCCACCAGGTTGTGAATTCTGGGATTAATGGGATTTGCCAAAGCACACTCCACATCAGGGGGAGGGAATCTGGTTTCCTAGGAGGAAAGACTCCAAAACTGGTCTACACTCACTGAATTTACCTCTGGAAACTTAGTTTCAGTTTTCTGATCCATACGGCAAGAAAACTACCTGCTGCAGAGGTAAATACCTGCGGTCAGGGTAACAGAATGGTACTGGTAAAGCCTTTAGCACAGTCCCCATTAGTGCACGTGACACGTGCCTCTCTTGGCAGGGCCTCGGGATCTTCTGCTCTTCCTCCCTGTTTCTCTTCCTCAGATGCTCCTCCTCCTCCTCCCCTCTCCTGCTCCTCCCCTCCCTTTCTCTTCCTCACTCCCCCTGTTGTCCTTCACCCTCCTTCCCCACCCCCCAATTCCTGTCCCCTCCTGCTTCCTTTTTTCTCCTTCCCCTCTGCCTTTTCCTCCCCATCTTTGGATCCCATTGATCTGCCTATTAATGAGTTTAAGATGGTTATATTGAGTGAAAATATGATAGGTTGCATTTGTTGTTTTAATATGTAATATACTAATGCGATTAATTGCACTAATTTCATTTTGATTTTTTAAAGACATGTATACTACAAAATTTAAAACTGCACTCGTGGCATCCCCCTGTGCCCAGCCTTAGGTTTCTGAGACAGCATCTCAGGGCTCCCACGCTGGGCTGGTTGGTGCCACACTGCCTGCTCCAGGGCCCCAGCATTCTCATTCCCTGCTCCTGTCACCTGGCCACCCAGCATTTACTATTGTTTAAATTAAATCACTTTCTTAAGTTAAAATCCATTTTAATAAAACCTGGTACCATCACTGGATGTAGAAACCCAGTATGCAAAAGACAAAATAGTATGCCCCTAAACAAACAGAAACAAGCAAGAAAAAATAAAAAACAGTGCTGCATTCTAGCTAAGTACCATTGCTTATCTGAAAAGTTCTCATCCTGGGGCCAGTTATCTTTGATTAAAAATAGAAAGAGATTAGCACTTGCTAAACAGATGCTACAGACAGATTTGCACCCAACTGAGATTTTCCTTTACTACTCAGTCTGAAAGAACATTGTCAAGGAGAACACTCTCCTCCCTGGGCAGCTGGATGGTGTAGATAACCCAGTCTCAGGAGACCTGGACATAACAAGAAACTATTCACAAAACAGGGATTCCAAAGTTCTGGATTCAAATCTTGGTTACCTGTGACAACATGAACACATCATTTAACATCCCCGCATCTAGATTTCTTCTCTGTAAAATGAATAGTGCAATTGTCTTCATGTTCCCAACAGCTGCTGTAAAGATCAAGTGGTTTTTGGTGATAGCATTTTTAAAACTGTAGGGCTCCCCAGAAGTCAGTATATGTGTATGTGTCAGTTGCACTGTTGTGGCTGCCTTGTCGTCCTGAATGGATTCAAACTGTTCACCTTTCGTAGTCATTCTTATTCTGAGGAAGCACCCAGAAGTCACATGGTGCCAGATCTGCTGGGGACAGATCATGTTTTTAGGGCACTTGGAAGCCACATTTCCCATAGTTTTAATCACATCTCATAAAGACGCTCACAAGAGAGAATTCCCAAAACTGCCCCAGAAAGTGGCCGGAATGTGAGATAAGTGTGGTGGAATCGTGGGGAAGTGTTTGGGGCAGCAATCAGTGGCACTGTCTTTTACTGTAATTGGTTTTTAACATAAATCTTCACCGGCTATTTCAAGCGAGCCTCATGGTTCCAGTGAAACAAACCTGTAAATCGAAGGACTGAAGGTGTCCTATCTAGCCCCTGCTTGGCTCTTCTCTCTTCCAAGGCAACACCAGGACTCCGCTCTGCACTGAGTGGTCTCCCACGGTTTTGTGTTTTCCAGTGTGCGGCATCATTCTGGGATGTCAGAGCCACATTAACAAAGGGAATCTGCTGCGCTGAGGACTCGGACTGCCCAGCCTGCAGGCTCCCAGCAGTGGCAGTAAGAAAAAAATGGCAAAGCCAGGGAAAACAAGCAAGACAGCCCTTGTACTGGAATGTTGGCGGTATTAGCTAATTGGTGGAAACAGAGTAATTGATTACATTTACTGCTATCAACTGGTGCTACGGTGAGAGACGGAAATGAGTTTACCAGGTTCTGAAATACATCAGTTTTCTGTACCTCAAGGGGCTGACTCCCTCTTGCATGTCCCGGAGTGATCCAGGTCCAAAGCTTTATCATACTAAAATACATTCTAGCACAGAAAGAAGTTTGCTAGCAGCAGCTTAGGAAGGCAGCAAGACACTCAGAGAACTGTGTGCAATCGCACATCCAGCCCATACTAAGCTGGCTGTTCTCTGACAGGAAATGGTTTCTTGTTTCCCTGAACAGACACTAACTATTCTGCAGAAACGCATCCAAGTTGCTATCAGAGTTCTTTGGGTACCCGATCAGGTCAGGAGCTCAGAGCAGACTTGCAAACCGTTTAATGAGCCATGGCAAATCAATTACTTAACACCTTCACTGCAATTTCTAGGGGTTGCTAATGCCCCCTCAGGCTGCTTCCTGGGGTTTCTGGGGAGCACCTAGATCCCAAAGAAGGCGACTTTCTGAACAGCAGGCTACTTCCTCCATGAAGACAAACACACAAACAAAGCTAGCAGAAGATACCTTCAGAGCTTAGTACAGGCACCAAGAGATCCTACAGTGAATGCTACACATTCATGTTCCATGCCAGCGCTAGCTCCATTACACAGACAAGGAACAGCATTTGTGAACAACTGGATTCTTGTCTGCACCCTCAGAAGGAAGTCATTCCCCAGTGTGAGCCATTCACCTCTTCTGGCACAGACAATGGTCTTAGGCAATCAATGATACTGCATTAAAAGCATGAACGAGGAAGCAACTCCATATTTACTTTAGCTGCAGGCCTTTTAACTAGGCTGTGCCAGTAATACCCATTCATGTCCCTCTGACACCTGTCAATTTCCCAGTGTAGCAAAGGCCCCAGGTTCCAGAGCCTTGGGCAAGCGCCGCTAACTAGAGTTTAAAGTATTTCATTTTCACCTTCTAACATTTACATTTGCTGTTTTCTTCTATTTATGGGAAGCTATGTTGTTGATTTAACATTTATAATATATGTATAATTTCTTTCTAAGGTAACTGTGTGAGAAGCATAATTTGCTTTAAATGAAATATTAAACATTAACATAGCATAAAATAAAAAAAGTTAGGTCGTACTAAACTGACTAAAACTTAGAGAAGACCAAGTATAGTAATTATCCACATAACATACACCAAGAATGTATTTTCCTCTACATTTTCGGAAAGCTCATGATATGCTACAGTGATAAAGCCCGGTACTAATCATAAGTGTTTTTCCTGTCTGTGCTTCAGGGTCCCGTAATTGAAAGAAGGCAAATGCAGGTACCTAAGCCCCGGGGTAATGATGCCTGTGGGTGCTTCGCAGGGGCCCTGAGGTCCAGGAAATATGGGGAGACGTGAGAAGCCATCAGCTCAGGGCAACTTCTGCTCTCCTGACCCAGGAGGTGACCACGGGGCTCAAGTCTGTGGGCTCCCCACCTCCCAGATCCCGGTTGGGTTTGACCACGGGGAAGCCCCGGCCGGAAACTGGAGAGTGAGACAAAAGCGCGATCCAGGATTTGCTCCACGTCTCACTCTCTGCAAGGCAGCCCCGAGCTCAGGCTTGTGTTTGAAGCAAAAGTGCCAAAAAAACTTCAGTTTAGCTAGCACTGTCTTCACGCTTTTCATATAGAAAGCAAGGCTTGAGCTTACCTTTTGAAACACTGTGGTGTAAATACTCTCAATTCCAATAGATATTATTTAATCTAATTATGGGTCCTCATGCTGTAAGGACTAATACCACCATCTGAAGTTCTGTCTGGGAGAGCCAGTGCTGTATCAGTCAGTGTCGTGAGCACATTGCTATATTCCATTCAAAATAAAAATAGACAAGCTTATGTAAACAATGTAAAAATCATTTCTAATCCTACCATTACCACTTGGTAAATTCTTAGCCTACATTATATTCATAAAGATACTTTTTCACAAAATGGGGAGCATTTTTTATATTTCTTAATTCTTCCACTAATTCATTAGTTTATTCAACAAATGTTAATGATGACCTCTCTGCCAAGACCAAGCAATGAGCGAAGTACACAGCCTTTGCCCTATGAAGCTGACACGTTATTGGGAGAAGTAGGGAAGCAAGCGAACATATTTTCAAATTGTGAAAAGTGCTGGGCCAAGAAAAGTGAGAGAAGCCACATGCGGGGGCCCACGCCTCTAAGTCCTATCACTCAGGAGGCTGAAATAGGAAGATTGCCACAAGTTCAAAGCCAACCTGGGCTACATAGTGAATTCAAGACCATCTGAACTACACAGAAATACCCTGTCTTAAAGAAAGAAAGAGAGAGTGCATTTTAGGAGAGGCAGCCATTAATGGGGAACCTGTTAGGCCACACCTCAGTCACATGTCTGTGATGTCTGGGAAGGGATTTTGCACAGAGAGAGAGCAAGTATGAAGGCCCCTTGCTATCCCAGGCAGAGCCCTTCTCTGCTAATTCCACTGATCGATCTAGCAGAAATATTTGCTCTTATATTCAGTCACTAAGACATATTTACTGGGACCTGCTATGTGTTGTTATGACAAAGTTACCCCTGAGATGCTTACATCTTAGCTCGGGGAGACAGAGATAATTAAAAAGTGAGTATATCAGCGAGTAAAGGGAAAACAGAAAATTAACCCATTTATGCCAAAGATTGCAATTTTTTAAAATTTTTGCATGGAATTTATAGATGTTGCCTAGAGAAATTCAAGGAACAAGAATTTGAAGAGAAAAAAAATGTCATTACATTCCACTGTAATGGGCATTTCAAAAATGGAACACTAGGCATGTAAGGGTTAAAATTAAAGTGAAAAGGAAATTTATTTGGGGGATGCCTGTTATGTATGGTTGTCAAGAAGGCACCTAGATAGAATACCTGAGCAGACTTTAAGGGAAAGGGGGCGGAGCCAAGTTGATACGATGGGGAGGGGCAGTCCCAGGTGACTCCGAGTCGCACGTGTTTCCAGTGGGTTTGAACAGAGGTGAGCCGCCCGTGTGGCTGACAGGAAGGGTGGAAGAGTGGAGCAGAGACCCAGGTAGGTGGCAGAGACAGCTAGAGCTGCCACGAGGCTCCCTAGGAGCCCTCAGTGGCAAGGGACTATCATTCTCAGGAGGTGGATGCGATGGCAGTTTCCAGCCGAGGATGTAGGTGCGGCGGTGAACTCACATTAAACAGAATTGCTCTCCCTGCTGCGCCAGAATAAATGAACTTTGACAGCAAGTAATGTTCTGCATCGTCATCTTTAATGGATGTACGCTGATTTCCATATTGTCGGGCACATACTTACTGTCCAACTTTGAAATTATGTTCAAATGCTGCACTTTACAACCTTGTTCAAAATTGCCATCTTCCACCTCTGTAGACACAGTTCCCTAAGGCAGGTTGTAGGCTAGAAGCTCCTGACCACTGCAGCAGACTATCTATATTACTGGTGATGACATTGCTTTTGTCAGTGACTGTTGAAGTTTCCGTTCACTGCTCGCTATTTGCCAGGACAGTGAAACTCATTGTATTTATTGCATCGTTTTGATCCTCACCACCATCCTACACAGAAGGTACTGTTGTTATCCCCACTTACTGAGAGGCAAAGTGAGGCTTCAGGACGGCCTGCAAAGCCCCTACGCACACAAGGCTGGTAAGTATAGCACTGAGGATTCAAACCCAGGTCTGCCTGAAGACAGAGTCCAAGATTTGAACTCACTGAAGAGATAATTCACACAGATCCCTCTTCACAAGACGGCACTCGGAGAGGCAGGTTGGATCAGCCTCCCAAAACACCCTCCTTAGTCCAATGACACAGATCCTTGACTGTAATCATAATGCTTCATTACTGTTTGTCTTATATAAATCAAGTAGGACTTCACATCCATCCATGGAAAAGCTTTTTAAGCAGAGGCGAGTGGCCGTGCACAGCATCCTGGCTCCTCCACCTACTAGTTTGTGACTTTGGCCACGTTGTTTAGCCTCTGGGTCTTTCTGTTTCCTTGATGGCACAGTGAGTGAAGGACTGGCGTCTGGTGCTGCTGTCAGGATTAGATGAGCTAATATACATGAACTAGGAACTATACTTAGTGTAGAGTAAGTGCTCAATAAATTATTACTAGTATTGGAAAAATAAATTTTAAACAGTTGGCATGATTTTCTCCCACTTCCGAGTGGAAGGCCCTTGCTGCTCTCTATTCTTATCTTACCATCCTCCTGGCCTCCTACAAGAGTGGGTGCAGAAGATCAAGTCTGCTTCCTATAATATGACCACCACTCTGCCACAGTTGGGTTATATGTTAATTATGGGCCCAAGCAAATATACGATAGCAAAAGTAGAATGTTCTCATTTTGCATGTTTTTACATCCCATAAGGTTTTGCTCAAGACTTTTCACATTAATCAATACTTACCCTCTGAGCTGGGTGTGGAAGCACGTGCCTGAAATCCCAGCACTCTGGGAGGCTGAGTGGGATGGCTGCGAGTGTCCAACCTAGAACTTGAGAGACAGCGTCTCAAAATAAAAAGAATAGAAGGGGCTGGGGATGTAGCTCAGTTGGAAGGCCCTGGATTCACCCCACAGAGTCACCAAAAAAGTTTTTTAAAAACCACCTGAATGTGTGAGTGAATGACTGAATGAGCGGGATGGCTGCGAGTGTCCAACCTAGAACTTGAGAGACAGCGTCTCAAAATAAAAAGAATAGAAGGGGCTGGGGATGTAGCTCAGTTGGAAGGCCCTGGATTCACCCCACAGAGTCACCAAAAAAGTTTTTTAAAAACCACCTGAATGTGTGAGTGAATGACTGAATGAGAAAAAACATTATATCATACATAACAGAAAGTTGAGGTTTGACACAGTCATTGTACTTTGTCACCTTTCTTCCAACTTTCAATTCAAACCCAATCACTGGAGGTTTTTAAATTTCAAATGTTCTTATGAATGTTAAAAACAGCTATAGACATAGCATTTACTTGCTTGTTTATTTCCTCTGATCCAGTCCACAAAGGTCTTATGAAGGCTTACAAAGGTATAAAACACAAGATGAAGCTAATTAGAAAAGAGAAGGAAAGAAAGGGGAATGAAGGATGGATGCAGAAGACAAAGAGAAGAATGAGATTAAAATACCCAGGCCAAAAAGCTTGTACACAAACCCTGAGTTGTGTGGAAATAGTCAAAATACTCAAGCATCAACATGAAAACCAAACTAGTGAGCTACATAAATCACAACAGTTCTTGGATGGGCCAGTTACTAGAGAGACTTGGCTCCTCCCAGTTACCTGGCCCTCCAAGCAAGCACCACAAGGGTCACCTAGCACCTGTAGAACCAGACAGCCTCTGTGCAGTGTGAGGTCCCCAGTGCAGAGCCTGGGTCCGGATGACCATCACTCACACACTGCTGGGGGATGACGAGAGTGTGGGACCCTCCACATTCGAGGCAGAAAAGAAATGGAAGCCAAGTTTTCTATGTGGGAGATTTATTATTTAGAGTAAAAGAGCAGCCTGTTTCTCTTGATGTATGAAGTTTGTACTTTCCCTTTCCAGGTGTGTGCTTTTATTATTTTAGGTAAGCAGCACCAGACAGCACCAGACTATTTTTACAGTAGTCAAACGTAAACAGAGCAAACCTGAAAAATTGACCTACTCTGTTAGAACATGGTCTGCTTAGCTCTTAGACAGTGTTACCCTTTCTGAGTCATAAGAAAAGACATGAGAAGTTGTCCCTTCAGATGTTTGGAGATGCTGCTCTAAGACAGTCATTCCCTTACATCAAAGAGATTTTACCTGATAAAAATAAAGACAGTTTTTCCACTGCACAAAGATCTGGAGTTTTTGAGAGTCAGGCAGACCTAGAATTGTGTTGTGGTTTTGGCACTTTCTGTGTGTTGCCTTATACCTCTTGAGGCCTCAGTTTCTTCATTTTAAAGTGGGAGATTTTAATTTATAAACTGTCTTGTAGATTTCTGCCTCCAGAACTATGCTAATCAAAATATTACAAATACCATCTACCATGATTGTGGTGGGTACAGATTCATATGAAACTTTAGTAGGCATAAAACATTGTAGCTATTGCTGTCCTCTACTTGATACACAGTTTCAGGCATAAAATAGATAATTCATACATTCATTAAGTTAACAATCAGGTGCATGAATGTATAGTGCCACCTAGGAGTCTTTGTCAATTGGTAATCTCTCTAAATGTTCGAAATCACAGCGCGGTGGTTAAAAGTTTAGACTATGTATCAAGATGCCACTGCTAATCATCTGTGTAGTCTCAGATAAGCTGGACACCATTCTGTGTCTCACTTTACCATCTAAAATAGGATGATAGCCGTCACTTTTTTATAGGAATCTTGTCGAAGCTATTACATGAGGATTGTAAACTCCTGGCATTATCCCTGGGACACAGTAAGCATTTGATAATTATTATTATTCATCTTATGTAATTCTATATCACAAAACCTTTGTTTGTTTTCAACGTGTTTCCTATAGTCCTAATACTATGGAATTTTCCAAAAAGCAAGCCAAGTATTTGTATAAACTAATTGATTTTGTTTCTACAACTCATATCTGTTTTCTTGTCTTGTTTTGTCCTTGTTTCTGCAGGACTTCATTGTAACTGTAGTTTTCTCATTCCTATGGTTGGTGGGTTCATCTGCTTGGGCAAAGGGGCTGTCTGATGTCAAAGTTGCAACAGACCCCCAAGAAGTCTTGTTATTAATGTCAGCTTGCAAGCAGCCATCCAACAAATGCATGGTGGTCCACAGCCCTGTCATGTCCAGCTTAAACACCTCTGTCGTAAGTATACTACCCCTAAATCCTCTTTGCCAGTCAATAAATAAGAAAATATCTCCAAAGCCATCATGTAAATTTCTACCTCCAGGACTAGACCTATAAAAATGGTGATATTTCACTCTGAGCACAAGATGATCATTTGGCCTTCGAGGCTTTTATTGTCAGAATCTATCTACTTTAATGCCTCCAATTATGGCACTATTAATAAAAACCTAGTATTAGCATCTGCTACTTAGATGATGGTTGAGTTAAAACTGTAATCCAAAAACACAAATGAAGTCTGAATGTTAAACTGAAGCCTGCTAGAAATTTAAAGGAGTATTTGATGATGTAGAAGTTTCCTATGAGGAATATATTACTTAAGCCAACATAGAATACAACCATCTGATGGGAGAAAAATATACAAACTTAGTAGAATGTAAAAGGAGACATATGGCATAAAAAGTACTTAGAGTAGTCATGATAATTTTTATCTTCCTCATACTCCTGTTTTAGTTTATTGAAAGGTGCCCTAGTTACTTCCTTATTACTGGTACAAAATACCTGACATTCACAAATTAAGGGTGAGAAGTTTATTTTAGCTCACAGCTTAGAGCAGTTTCGATCCACAGTTGCTTGGCTCCAAGACAAGGTGGCAAGCAGAGGTGCACGACAGAGGAGAAACGTCCGTGAGGGTCAATGAGCCTCCCTTTCCCTTTCATCCCACCAGGCTTCGAGCTTACTGATTGGCACCACCACATCCAGGATGGGCCTTCTCATTATTCACACCCAGATCTACACTACACACCCAGACTTGTACTAAACCAATCAGTGGGCTAACTCAGCTATCACACACCCTTAATCGAGCCACCTCTGAGAATTCGGGTATGAGCCATAACAGTAGCTTTAGAAAAGATGCACTATATTAGCTGAACAAAGTCAAATATTGTCTTCATGTGTATGACTCTTACAGGAAGAGAGGAAATCTGACATTTAACAAAGATGCTAAATTGGATTCTTAATTTATTTAAGGGTAAAAAGTTGTGTTATTCCAAAGAAAGATGCTTGTCTAAAAAAGACATGTGCTGTAATGGCAACAAAACACAGCATTTATCAAAGAACAGGAGGCTTGGCAGTGACTGTTAAAAGAACATTCTTTAGTGAACCCTAAAAATAATTACCTTTGCTTCAAGGTTGGCCTGCCTTTCTATAGCTTTCTGAAACACAGTGGGGAGCACCTGCAAAAGGGAAGGGTGCGTCCCCTCCGCTCCTGATGATTCGACCGTGACTTTACGTGTTAAAATCTTGCATCATTTTGTTTATTGTTGGCCACATCTGCAGAGGGTTGCTTTGCAGTATACACTGACACACGTGGTATTGCTTCCATGGCTGTTTACAGACAGTAATAATGGAAGTGATTGTAGGTTAGATCTCAAACTCCAAGTAAGGATAAAATTGCTAAAATATTTGTGGTTTAATAATCAATCTCCCAACAAATTGTGCTATCTTGCTTGCTTATTTCTACTTCTGGTGTCTTTAATAATTTTTAGACTACAAGATAGGAATTAAGAATGAAAAACAGTGTGATACATCTCCTAAGACCAACAAAAGAAAGGATTGAAACCAAATAATGTGATGTGCATTGGAGAATAGGCCTAGTGATGTCACAGTTTTGTGTCTATAGCAATGAAAGGTCTTCTAGTTCCTCTAACAGGAAAGTCAATTCCGGGTGACTAAACCAAAGGAGTCCTCATATCTCTTAAGTCTGTTTTCTAGACACCACTTCTGGTACCAACATCTCTGTGTGCATTCAAATATTTGGGTTGCAAATAAATTGTCTCCAACCTCATTGGGGAAAACACAGCCTTTGGAAAGATGTCAAGTAGGTCATAACCTGATGAGACCTGCAGAAACAAGAAAGGGCAGAATCTGAAGCAGACCCAAGGTTCTAGATGTCAGCTACCAAAGAACAGGCTCTTGGAGTAGCCACTGGAGAAGTTTTCCCTGACCCTGCCTGTCTCTACTCAAACTGCAAAGTCCTAAGAGAGGGCTCAAGCCATTTCACTGAAACTTGACTCCACAAAGGAAATCTGATGTATATTATCAAAATTAGGGAAAACATAAACTTGCACTAAAATTACAAACATGCCAGCCTTCGAGTCACATTGAGCTACCACATGCAGAAACCAAAGATAACTGCAAAAACACTAGAGAACGTGCCTTCTCAGAGTAGACTTCAGACTCAGGACTGGAAGCACTGTCAGGAAGTTGAACAATTCTCATCCTCCATCTCTTGTCTCTGCCTCTTTCTGTATCC
Organism: Dinomys branickii; assembly: GCA_004027595.1. NCBI lineage: Eukaryota > Metazoa > Chordata > Mammalia > Rodentia > Dinomyidae > Dinomys > Dinomys branickii. The sequence goes on from PVLD010008049.1 coordinate 63,422, forward strand.
GTGTGTCTTTCTGTTGAGAATGTCTCAACATTATTGAGAGTAACACATTATTCTGTCTTTCCAAATAGAATTCTATTATTTTCCTGCACACATGGCAGGAAGTAATGACCTTACAGTTTCTAAGTTTATTTTTCCTTTTAAAGAGCAGCATGGGCTAAGCTAACATTGCTCCAGTCCAATTCCAAATGTCTGATAAACAGAATCTCATTAACCCACCTTAGGTCAGGTATCTCAGCAGCTGTACATGGGTTAGGAAATCACGTATTCAAAACAAGGCTCGCAGAACTCACCTGCTTGGCAAGTGCAGGTTTTGGAGAAGTCAGACATGCACCATAATGAGTGACCTGTGCCAATAAAGGGGCAGGACATGATAATAATCATGCCTTCTACTTCAGGAACAAATTTACTTCCTTAAAGCGCTTGGGCAAGTATAATTTTACAATAACATTAAAAAGTAGGTGCCCTGTCAAAATATTAACAAATGCAGGGAACTGAGGTTAAAGAACTGTGCAGGGTGTCCCTCTTGCCACCACTGAAATCAGACTGTCCAAATGCAGCTGCCTCCCAAAATGGTGAAAGGCACGGTGCTGGAGTTAGCATGCAAGCATTTGAGTCCTGGCTCCACTGGGCGATAATAACCCTTAGAAAAACTGAGTCAGCTCTCTAAAACATCATCATCTCTAAAACAAGGATAATTATAGACTAGACCTCAAGACCGTTGAAAGGATTTAGTCAGATAAGACACAAAAAAACTCTAACATGGTACCCAGCATATGGCAAACACTCAGTAAGTGCAAACACTCACCTGCAAGCCGCTGAAAAAAATGTATTCATTTTCTTTAGTGTTACATAGTGTTGAGTTCAAAGGGAGGTAAGGAGGAGTGAAAAGCTTCAGATATCTCAATTATTATTAAAGGTTCTCTGAATATAACTATCTGATCCACCGTTTGTACTTTGCTTCTCCAGCTTCACCCTAGGCAAACTCAAGACATCTTCTTGGGTGAGCTAGAGTCCACCTTCCCATTCTTTCTCCTGTGATATACAGGGTCTTTCCATCTCCCTTTCTGTTGTCTCCACATCTGAGCTGGAGACCAAATTCGTCCCCAGATTTCAGTTGCAACAAAATGGCACAAAGCAATTCAAGGACCCACATGCCCCTAAAATGTGCCAGCCAAGATATTGAGGACGTGTCTGTGATGACAACATCTTGGGAAATCAGGGATCCTTGAATATGTCCCTGCCAATGTCTTGTTTATTTTGAAGTTGTATTTCCCTGATTTCTGAGTTCTTCTTGAGCATCCAATTTTTAAAAAGCTAATTAGCTTTTAAAAGTGGAGACGTCAAGAGACAGGAAACAGATAAAGTCATAGCCTTGGATAGAGTCATTGTTTCATATCTGAAAATACTCCTTGATTTTTTTTTCCTCTTGCATATTGACGTATACTTACAGAAGTACCTTTTAATCAAGATCTCCCCTTTAGAGGAAAGCATCCTATTTACCCTACACACAGGTAAAATATTCTTATATATAAATTAGAGTTTTTGTCACCAATTGCCTAATTCATTTTGATCCAGTAATTATTACGCCTTATTTCTGTTTTATTTTTCTTATTCTGTTTGGCATCTCCCCAAGTGGGTAGTCTAGGGCATGACACAAAATTGCCTCTCAATTAATGCTAAAGGAGGAAAAGGACTTGAAGTAGGAAAAGAAGTAAAGATGGGGGAGGGAGGGAGAGAGGTCTCCATAAGCCAATATTCAATCAGGTCAGCTGAGGGTCTAATTACTACTCTATTTGGCTGATGCCATCTCTCAAGAATAAAGCCCACTTTATGTAGCAGCAAAATAATCGAAGGGATACAATTTATGATAATATTTTATCAAGTCATTCAAGGCACAGCTTACCATTTAGTACTTACTATTGTGTCCAGCACTATCTACTTCATATACATCATCTTTAATCCTCCAACTAGCCCCAAGAAAAGAATTACTGTCTTCATTCCATACAAGAAAGAAAAAAATCTAACATCTACAGACAAAACACAGTGTCCAGAGTCATAGGGCCAGAAAATACAGTGCACTGGGGCATAGGGCTCGCTGATTCTGAAGCCCAGGAGCCCACGACAAGACGGGTCTGCCATCGCATGGTGCTACTAAAACATGGAACTGTATACTTTAACAACTAGCTCCTGCTCCAAGCCGCTAAGGCCCTGAATCCTGCCTATACCTCATCCCTCCACACCACACCCCCAGGGCGCTCTTCACAGCCCCGCCAGTTAGAAGCCACAGGGTAAACCTTGACTGACAAGAGACTTCCCCTGCTCAGCACTGTGGCCACTGCCTAAGTCCACTCTTCTTGGTCAGTGTCATCTTGGAGTGGTGATCAAATGTATTTTCATGTATCATGGCTTTGTATCACACACTGTTACCTGTCTCTCTTCAAGAGCCTGGGGATGGTTCCCAGTCCACCAGCAGGGCTTGGGGAAAGCTGCAAAGCCAGCCACATAATTCAAACTCCTGTCTGGGACCCCTGCAATAGTAGACTGTTCTGTGACCATCAGTCGCTCAGGCCCTGGGAAGCAATGCTGAGACCTCTGGGGGAGTATGAGTAACTCCAGAGGGAAGCCTCACATCAAGTTCTTTAGTTCATTTTGCCTTTTTTTTAAGCACAGGGGACTGAACCCAGAGAGCACTGGGCTACCTCCTGAGTCTCCCTCTTTTTTTGAGACAGGGTCTTACTAAGTGCCCAGGATCAAACCCACGATCCTCCTGCCTCCATGTCCCAAATAACTGGGATCAAGGCATGCACCACCATGCACAGCTCATACCCAGTTCTTCAGGAAACATTTCACACTTCTCTGTGACCCAATCTCATTCTCAGTCTAATTTCAGCCTCCACTTCTAAGAGTGAGAGGTGCAAAATGTGTGGCTGTGGGAGACCCAACTTCCATGTGTGCACACACACGTGCTTACTGCCAGTTGCTCATATAGTGCTTTACTCCATGTCATTTTAAATAAATTCATTTTCCTTATATCATTACAATAAGTGGGTAAGTAGTACCTCCAGGCATAAAGCAAAGGTAACTTTATAACTAATGCATTATTATTAAATTAAAAGTACTCATCCCTATGCACTTTAAGATAATCTTATACTCCATGAAGAACACCTAATCTGAGGAGATAATGAGGTCTTAGGTAAGGATTCAGGCTACTAACTCAAAACAGTACCAGGCCAGGTCCTTGCTGAGCCTCTGTTTCCACATCCTTAACATAATGGAGACATGAAATGTCACAATGGCACTGTCTTCCTATTGAATCAACATGTATAAAACTCTTTGTGCTTTCTCTGACATGTGGCAAATATTTGACCAAGGCCAGATATTCTGAATAAAATAGTGGTATCGAATGGAGAAGTGAAAAATGAACTGTTTCACTGTGAAAGATCTTTCTGACACTGAGTTGTCTCTAGCCTCTTTCTGTGCAGTCAGCCAACTCATTTGATCTCATTCTCCTTCAGGTATTTGGATTCTTGAACTTTATACTCTGGGCTGGAAACATATGGTTCGTTTTCAAGGAGACCGGCTGGCACTCCTCGGGACAGAGATACCTTTCGGACCCAATGGAAAAGCACTCCAGCAGCTATAGCCAAGGGGGGTACAACCAAGACAGCTATGGGTCAGGCAGTGGGTACAGCCAGCAGGCAAGCCTGGGGACATCCTCCGAGGAGTTTGGCCAACAGTCCAGTGGCCCTACTGCCTTTACCAATCAGATTTAACAAGATAGCATTTGCATTTTTCCAGAGCTAGCTTCACCACCTTCCATCTCAGTGGCATAAAAAGCTTTTAAGAGTTTGAATCAATTATTAATTCAGAGAGTGATGAATGTAAGTCAGAGATCCGTGGTCCTGAGTAAGGCAGAAAGGCCTGGGTCGTGATGAATAGTACTTAGGGATGAGATGGCATGAAGGAATGTATTATTCATCACAGATCATTAATTGGAGAATGCCTTGTTATATACATACACTTCTATGGTCATTTTGTATGTATGTTGAGATGGTAGAAGATTTTGTAGCTTAAAGTCTGTAGTATGTTCTATGCATAAGGTAAATTAAATAGCATTGAGTTTTCCTGTGCATTTTGATGCAGAAGATGTTTTAATGATTCCTAGAAGTCAGCTTGGTGTTTCACAGCGTGCATGTGTTTTTGGTTTTTAGTTCTAAGCCCTGTAGGACTGCAAGTCTCTATTTGTTTCAGATAATTACTCTGTTTCCTTAGCTTAATAATCAATGCTCATATAATTTAGTGCATGAATAAGCATTTTCTCAAACAATAAACATTTGAATTGCATTTATGAAAATTTTCCAGTTTGTATCATGAATTTGTTAAATGGATATTTAAAGAAATATACCTATCTCCTACTTTGTATACTTTGCAAATTTGTCTCTCTGGTTTTACCCATGTCCTGAATGCATTGTAACTGAACTTTGGGGGTTTCCCTACTAGTAGATGGTCAGTGTGATGCTAACTGCCCAATATCTATTCCACTTACTTAGCAAAACATTAACATTCTTGTAACTTTCTATGGTGTCTTGTGGTTATGTCCTGTGGACCATGGATAATAAGGCCCAATAATTGTCTGTGCTTAAAGCAATGTCTCTTTAGGATACTCGGCATGCAGATGCAAGATACTGCTGTGTTGAAGCATTAATCTGTAAGGAATATTCTACAGACCCTCCGTGGCCAGCAAACATTTGAATTTTATTTACTGGTAAGGTTATATGTCCCTCAATCCAATTATTAAAAATTCTCAAGTCACAGCTCAACAGAATTACTAATTCTGATTTGAGTATAACCCATAAATTAAAAATGGCTTCCATGGGCCTCTCTGTATTCCAAAGAAGATTCTCATAAAATAGTCCCCAGAATGCATTCATTATGAAGAAAATGCCAATCTTTGCCTCCTCATTTTAATTCAATTAAAACACCGGAGTCGAACAGGAAGGGTAAGCTAAGCATCTGCATTTCCAGATAAAAGTCATTCTCCATGTACAAACCTGTGTGATCTATGATCTTGGAAGCGTTTTAGTACAAAATAACTTTGTGTCTTAGATGATATCTGTAACCAGTTCCTTGATCTGTTGGATCAATCTGCATTGTAATCTGTATTTGAACTAAATAAAGTAATTGCATACAGTGCTGGCTGAGCAATGGAGAGTTATAACAGTGAAACCTGGCTGGCCTTGTGCAGGAAAAACAAGGCTAAATGCAGCGCTTTCAATTCCTCCCCAGACTTTGCTTTCTGAACCGAGCTTGGTTAACTGTCTTTTCACTATTTCAGCATGGGTCATTTCCCCACAGTGAGCCCTCCAATACACCCAACAAGGGGAAAGTCACTGGAGACGCTACACCGAGGAACAGCGTCACAAGCTCACCTTCCACACCCTGATATGCAATGTGCTGCAAAGGGAGGCCCCAGATTCCATAAGAACCTCTGTCAGAGAGATGTGAACTATTAGGAGGAAGTTCTGGAGCTTCAGCCATGAACACAACAGAAGGTTTAATAAGGACAGGAAATGGAAAAAGAGTCTCCCAGGCAGAGAGCGGCAGGAGCCAGGAGGGGCTTAGGGCTGCCAGAGCGTACCGAGTGAGGAAGACATGGCTGCTGATAAGGGTACCGGTGAGGTCTGCTTGGAGGCTGTGAGGAGAAATCCTGTCTTTATCCTAGGGAAGCTAGGGGAAAGCATTAGGGAAGGGGTTTTTAAACAAGGAAGGACTGCAAGAAGATCTGCATTTTGCAGTGTCCGCAACATAAAGAGGAAAAGAAAGGGAGACATTCTGGGGCTAAGAGAGTAAGTCCGAACTCATGATGTCTCTTGCTCTGGGAGTGGGGTGAAAGAAACAGGTATGAGTCCCCTGTCCCCAATTTCCGGGCCAGTGGCCTGATCTGACTGCTCTATTCAGCACTGACCAGGGGGAGAAAGGAACCTGGGCTTCATGAAACATTCTGAATGTTCCAAGGTAGGGACATCCCCTACCGTCCAGGGGGGACTTTGACCTTAGTAGTTCCACGGTGGGTGGGTGCTCTGACAGACGGGAGCACTGGCTGCCCCTGTGGAGACCGAGATGTGTCCACCGTCCACTGCAGAGTCCCAGTCAAGAGCTTCAGGAAGAAAACATGTTTTTATTCCTAAGGATGTTAAGAGAGGTGCAGATTTGGCCTTTTTAAAAAAGGAAGGGAAATCGGTATACCAGAGAGGATGAGGTCTATGCTTCTGGACCTTATTTGGAATCTTGGCTTCACTGCTCACTGGCTGCAATTCAAGTCAGGGACTCACTTTCCTGAGCCTTTGTTTCCTCGGAAAAGCATTCAAGTGAGAAGCTGGGCTCTGAGATCAGAGCACCAGGGTTAGGGTCTCTGAACCGCTGCTTCCTTGGTGCCCCATTTTCTTCCTCAGTGTATCCCCCAAAGCCCTGGGATGCTTCTGAACTATACATAGCTGTAAGAAACTGTAAGAAAGTTAAAATCCCAGGGCCCGTTACCCCAGTGGACAGGGACAGGTAAATAAATGCCATTGGAAAGATTCTCCTCATTCTTCCTGTGTGCCTTCTCTACCCTGGGATAGCAGTAGTCCTGGCACAAGGGGTTGGTATCAGATGAAGAAGGTAAGTGATGCAGAGGAATTCGGACAGCTCCTGGCACCCAGTGGGTACTGTCCGGGTTTGGGTTCCCCGGAAAGCACAGTCACCTCTGGGGAGGTGACTTCTGAAGGTAGGAGTGAGAGCCGGGAGAGTGAGACAGAGAAGGAGGAAGAGCAGACCCAAGGGTGTGCTGGTGCTATTGCTGGTGATGGCGGGAGGAGCTCAGTTCTGTCAGAATCTCTGAGTGCTGTTTGGAAGCACCCTGGCGATTTCCCAGTGAGGAGCAGAAACAAGAGTTTTTAACTCTACCAGGCCCTACTGCACTGGCAAAACTGCCTCCAGGGGTGGTGACCTCCCTGAGTGTCTGGGTCACGCTTTCCAGCAGAGTGACCACACTCCTGAGGCTTCAAACACCCTCCTCCAGTCCTAGGATCTACCAGTAGACTGGAGGATGGCAACTGAGGACTCTGTCACACCTTCGCTTCCCTCATTGTGGGACAGTTAGCTTGAGGAATGATATGAGGGAGGTACTTGTCATCATAAACTGCAAGGATCCATCCAGTCGTGCCTGGAGTTAGAGGCTTGTCAAGAGAGAGCAGCGTAGGGGCTGGGGATATAGCTCAGTGGAATAAGCGCTTGCCTAGCAAGCACAGGGTCCTGAGTTCGATCCCCAGTACCGCAAAAAAAAAAAAAAAAAAAGAGAGAGAGCAGCGTAGACCTGAATCTGTGTGCTGCAGTGATCCCTGATGTGGGAGCATTACTCACACCATGCAGGCTGGAAAACAGGTTTGCAGATGACCCCGCCTCACAGGGTAGTGACAAGAACAACGAGCTGTCTGTGGAAAAGCGGGATGAGGTGGACAGCACTCCGCTCAGAGAGTTGGCTCAGGTGGTTGAATTAAGTGCACAGGCACAAATCTACCCCAAGCTTATAGAGCCCAAGTTTTTATAAGAAACTGCTACTGTGAGCAAAAGACAGTTCCTGGCATCTTTGGAGCTTACATTCACAATTGGAAGAATCAAGTAACAGACAAGTACACTGAGCAAATGTGTAAGAATAAATTTTGATTGATGTACAGAGAATAAGAATGGGACAGAGTACGGAGGAGCAGCGGAGAGTGCTCAGTCAAAGCCTCTCTAAGGAGGGGGCTTCTTTTTCTTTGAAAAACTCAAAAACTGACAAAATAACAATGAAGGCAAAATCAAAACAACACAAAAACAACAGAAATGATACATACCTTGTCTTGGTTACTTTTCTCTCCTTGCTGAGACAAAATACCCAACACCCAAAATGAAGGAAGGAAAGGTTTATTTAGCTTATAGTTTGTGGAGGGTTCAGTCCATACTTGGCTTGTTTTGAGGCAGAGAGGCACATGGCAGAGGGCAAACTGTTCAGGGCAGCAGAGCACAGCAAAACAACCAGCAAAAGGGAGAAATGGCTGCAAGCAGCCTCTTTTTCCCCTTACATTATAAACAGCCTACCCCCACCAGGGGGCGTGAACCTCTCACAGTCTCCATGCCCTCCTCTTCCACAGGCTCAGGATGTGTACAAAGTAAACACCTTGGCTTCCTGCTGAGTCACTCAGCCAAACCTCTAGACTCCCCAAGTTGACACAATGTATAAATCATAACAGACCTGGAAACAAAATGATGGAAATTTACAATGGCTGCTACATTTTCCTGTTACCTTCAATGAAGTTGTTCAGTCTACTAGACCTAAGAATGTAAGATTGATCAAACAAAGACAGTAACAAGTGAAAAAATAAAAGTAAGAAAAAATATTGGAAATGATGCAGAGTGTCACCATACAAAATGGTAGGAGTTCAACAGTGGGTCTTATACTGCATATTGTTTTCAGACCAGTCATTCTGATTACCAAATTCAAGCATGTGAAATTGGTCAAGAAAGAAGAAAATTTTCAGCATTGACTATTCCTCTCAATAAACTGCAGACATCAGCAATACACCTATTCCAGCTATCCTTACACGTACACATAAATTTTGTTTTTCATTAAAAAAACCAACATAACAAAAGCAAATACATAAAAAAAACAGCATAGAGAGCAATAAAAATGATACAGACTTTCAAATCATGGTGAGAGGATATTAACAATGGTTGTTACATTACATATTATCTTCAAAATGGTGGCACATATAACCAGATACAGGCATGCAAGATCAAACAATTACACATTAACTGTTCCTTCCAATAAACCAACAGATGTTAGTAGTACAATTATCCTAGCTATCTTGTATATATATATATATATATATATATATATATACATATTTTTTTCTCTCTCTAAGGAGGGGACTTTTAAGCTGAGACTGGAAGACACGGAATATAGAGTGGGATCCATTCTGAGGAGAACAGTGTGTTCATCCCAGAACCTAGGCAGTGACCACCCAGGGTCTCTGAAGGTTGGGAAAGAAGAAACTTGTGGGCTGGGAAATCTGAGAGGCCCAGGGTGTTGGGGTGCAGCTGGGTGTGAGAGACCTCCAAGGACAGGAAACAGGCTCATTTGAATGAAAACAGGGAACCGTGGGGCAATAAACAGGGCAGCAGCATGATTCAGCTGTCTTCAGAAAGATCCCTCTGTCCATTTCCTGGCTTTTGTATTGTCCTCTAGTTAGTTAGGATATCAATACTGGGAAAAACTCAACGAAAGCTTCCTGGGATTCTATGTACTATTTTTGTAACATCCTATAAGTGGGAATGCTAAGAATAGATTAATTCATCCATTAGTTCACTTGCAATTCATTAAGTTCCTACCATGTGCCAACCTCTGTTCTAGAAGCTAGGGATATAGACTTTGAATCAATTAGATTGGAGGAAGACAAACACTACCTGCATGCTTGTTGGGCAAATAGGGCATATGAAGATAAATAAGACAGAGTGAAACAGTATTAAATGCCAGGAAGGACATAAAACAAGATAGCAAGAAGGAGAACAGAGGCGGAGAAGGATTGGCAGAACATGGGAAGCCAGAAGCCCCAGATAAGAGTGCATGGCCTGAGCCAGAGTCAGGCTCCCAAGCGCCCAGGTACAACTCAGGCTAGTCACCGGGCCTTAACTCTTGTGTGGAGACATTAAATAGCTGGAGAGGAACACATCTTCCTTTCAATCAAGCACCTTGTGCTTCCAAAAGTCATAACTACCTTGATTTCATTTGACCCGCCCAGCAAAAGGCAGGTACCACTATCTCCTTTTGAAGTCGAGGGATTGACTTGATTCCCCCTCAGGCAGACCCTAGGACAAGAATTCACAGACAAGTTAAACACTGGGGAAGTGACCTGAAGAAAGACGAGGAGCACTAACCTTCCATTCTGGAGAAGGTGGCTGCTGCAGCCAGGTGGGGCTCAGTCCCATCGGATAGCATGAAACACAGGCCAGGACATGGCTCATAGCCCACCACTCCTGTCAGTGACCAGAGAAGATGGCTGCTTGGGAAGGGTGACTGTGCCCCAGCACTTGCAGACCGCCCAGTGCATGAGCTGCACCGGTGGAAACAGCCGTGCTGAGCATCCGATGAGCTCCTGCCAGGGAGTTAGGTCAGTATTCGCACCAGGCTGTTCTGAGAGGACACAAAGGGGCCAGATGACATCTGCTACATGGAGATTCAGCAGTGTTAGACAGGTTTCTTTTGACCCTAAGACATACTTTCCTCCTTTAATTCCCTGGGCCACCCAATGTGTACCTATAACTTTAACCCAGTATGCCCCGTGATTTTATCTAGATGTCCATAGGTACAATTTTAATAATCTCCATAAAGTAATGACTTTTACTTATTTTAATTATTTAGGCAGCTGGTGAACTAAATAAGCACTTTACACTTAAACATAACAGCACAACCCTAGAAATGCTGCTTTTATTCCTACACAACAGATCAGAAACCCAAAATTCAGGGAAGGTAGATAATGATGAAATCCTTGTGAGAACTTTCACCAGTGAAGTCATTTTTAATTGCTTCTGTCTACTGAGTACCTGTCTAATCTGCAGAGAACTATATTACACACTCTACATCCATTCTCATATTTAAACCTCAGAGAAAGTAGAAGATAAAATACTTATACCCACTGAACATATGAAAAAACTGAGCTGTATGAGACTAGATTCAAGTAATTGCTCAAGGTCACTGAAATGGGAGTGGGAGGACTCACCTGATGCAGACACCCAAGTCCCAGTGCATCCCACACTCCAAGCTCTAAGTCCCTTACTAGGTCATGACAGTGCCACCATGTCATTCTATTACCTTTTCAGCCAGATGTGTTTTGTCTGGCCGACAAGGGTACAACCACCACAGACCCAGACCATCAAGATTTCTACAGGGACTCTGGGCTTCTGACACCTGGAAGGAAAGCTGCTGTCAGAACCATTTGCCAACATGAATAAAGCCAGACCTAACTCAAGAAGTGAATCGAGTTGCTAAGACTGCTAAAGTTCCAGCTGAACTAAAAATGATTTCATAACAAGCTTGATGGGGCCCGAGTTTGCTGGGCTTTGGGGCTAGCAGAATGCAGTCAGCAAGTGTCAGCAGCCACCATTTCTGTGAAGGGCCCTGGGTCCTCTGATCACACCTGGAGACACCTCTGTGAATAATATGCCCTGGCTACAGAAGGGCTGAGGTCATCATAATGTGAGCCTCAACTGTGTTCCTGGAAGTCTTGCATTTCCCTGAAAATACTTTAACTCTAACTGAGAATTTTCTTTCAATAGAGAGAGGCCCCACTGTCTGGGCCCTGGCTTAGTGCAGGAAATACTTGAAGGCAGTCGTAATAATCCTAGGAGGTTTCCGGTGATGGAGAAGGAGTTTGCCTTTGAGCCTCTGTTATTCTATCCCTGTATCGATTGCTCCACCTCTTGTAACTTAAGAGGGTCTAATTGGCTTGCGCTGTGAGCTACGCCCACTGGCCCATGGGAGCTCGAAGTCGTCTCTCCTTGCTTGAAACGACCTCAGGTAATATTGTAACAGGCACTGTATACTCTCAGGAATTTTTCTTGTAGAGATAAGCAACTTCCCCAGACTTCTTCCATCTGCATACACAACAAACACCCACTCCCCTCCTCAGACCCCCGAAAGTGACAGATATGCCCATGCTGGTCCCAGGAAGCTGGAGCTTGGGATCTTTTCTAAAAGAAAGACAGTCATGGGGAAAGGGCTAAAAATGACTAAACAGTAAAGCGAGTGTAAAGATCGACACCCCTGCTCTGTGCCCCTCCCACCCCTCTGTTCCCTACTATAAAAGACCTGTGCCCACCTGTGCATGGTGAGATGGTGAGTTGAGGCAATGGGCCCCTCTCCTCAGAGCTGGCTTTGAGTGAGTCCTTTTTCCTTTTTACCAAAATAATGGGCCACTTTTGATATAGTCAGCAGCAAATAAACAAACCTAAGCAAATAAACCTGAGTAACCAGGAACATGTTCCTGCCTCCTGCCACTTTGATGATCACAAGAAAGTGAAAAACCAAGCAGCTTTTGTGTTTTAAGTATTCTCTTTGCTGGGAGCCAACGTTTCTCCTGGATATTTATTTTTTCCTCCAGTTTGTCCACACAATCATGTCTATTCTGACTGATGACTACAGCTGTATTACTTTTGAAACTTGGTAAAAACAAGTGACAAGTTGTGCCAAGTATTACTGTCCTTTTTCCAAGTTCCTTGTTAATCTCACCATCCTGGAGCTCATATACCTTCTATTAGAGGGTCGCAATTTGTGATGATTTCTGCACCTGCAGAGCTTAGCAGCCTGTGCCTCCAGCACTTGCAAGGAGCACATTTCACACTGTCCATTGCCACTGATGAGACCTGGGGTTAAGTCTTTGTCTCAGGAGCTCAGAGCTCTACTGTACCTTTAGGCACTTGGTGTTCCATGCATCCAAGCTTTTGGGTTGCCCATGGCTCACTGAGTGAAGAGGAACTGTCTTGGGCCACATATAAAATATTTAAGCCATGAAACTTCCTACTTTTGTATTTTTACTTATTAAATTCTTAGCAATTAAATGAGAAAACTTACATATTTGTTTAATAATAAATGCCTGTCTTCACAGACACACACACGTGGGTGGCAGTTTACTCTCCCGTGGAATAAGAGCACATGAGCTGTGATGCACACATTCCTGCCAGGTCGACAGTGGTGGCACAGGAGGCAGAGTTAGCCCTGCGCCAGGCTTCCTTTGTCCATGCAGTCCAGCATATTGAGTCCTGAAAGATATTGCCAAAAATCACACAATACTCCCTGCAGATCTAGCACTCCAGGAGCCCAGACTGAACAGTTTAGTGACTTAACAAGATGCTATCTCAAAATTAAAACAGTAAAAAAGGACTGGGGATGCAGCTCAATGCAAAGGCCTGAGTTCAGTTCCCAGTACTAGGGGGAAAATCACATAATAACATTAAAAGTTTATGATCTTGCTACATTCTTAGTGTCCAGGCTGCGGGATGTGGGTTGGACACACATGAGCTTTATGGCATAAATGGGTCATATAAATTCCTAGCAGCAGGACGTAAACATTAGCTTGGAGTTGGGTAGACCTGGAATCAAATCCTACTTCTATTAGGCAAAGCAGGCTGTTCGATCTAGGATAGGGTCTCGAAATTTCTGAGCCTCCTGTGACTGCCAGCCACCTAAGAGATCAGCTCTGCCTGTATTAGTTTACCCAGACTTCTGAGAAAAATTATTTGATTTACTGGCTTAACATAAATTTATTAGATGATAGCTCTGCAGGACAGAAGTTCAACACAGGGCTCAAGGAGAATCCTTTCCTCATCATTTCCAACTTTCAGAGGCCACATACATTCCTTGGCTTGTGGTCCCCTTGCCCCATCTTCAAAGCCACACAGAACAGGTCAAGTTCTTCTCATATAGCATAACCCTAACCTTTGGCTGCCTCTGCCCTCCACTTTTAAGAATCTCTATCATCACCGTGGGTCCACACAGATGGTGCAGAATAATTTCTCACTTTTAAGGTTAACCAATCAGCAACTTTATTTCCATCAACCACCTGCGTTCCCTTTTGCTATTTAATCTACCCTATTCTCTATGTTCCAGGAACTATAGTGTGGACATCTTCAGCCACTATACTGCATACTAGCCTGTAAGCAAAAGAGGGAAAGATGCAATGCAGGAAATTTCTTAGCAAACTTACTTAAAATGTTCAGTAGCTGGTAATGATCAAAACTAATCATTGTTCTGAGCATTAGTATTAGCTTCTTGTTGGGAATCAACCAGTGCTCATCCTCTTGGCCTTCAGTACCTGCTGAAGCTTCTAGTGAATGAAAATTCATCCTGTACAGATGGGGTCTTCGGGGCCATGTGCTTACTGCACCCACAAGATAAACAGGACATGGTTCTTGCTTCATGTTTCTATAGACCAGTGAGAAAGACTATGTACAGACCTAGAATTATGTAATGTCTTCATGTATTACTTGCCCTTTCTCTCTCCCACTTGAATATCAACTCCATGAAGGACTGGGATGCTCCTCTTCAATTGTGTGACCTGTGTCCCTTATACCTGGGGCAGTGCTGGGACTACATGAGGTATTCATATACTCCTCAGATAATTGCATTAAACAAACCATTATGTTATGGATTGTTCATAAAATATGAACAGTAGCACCATACAGATGATATGAACTAGCTAGAGAGGAAAGCATCTTCAGCCTCCTTTGGAGAGTTTCCAGCTCTGTACATACAGCTCCATGTGTGCCATACAGTAAATCTTCCAGCACCAAGAGCCCGCTCGCTGCCCCCTCAGCGGCTCATTCCCAGGATGTTCTTTTGTGCTATCCTGTGTGCATCTCAGAGAAGAATACCCCACAAACTGCTGCTGTGAACCTCAAATTGTGAGTGCCTTGAGAGAAGTAAATGCAAAGAAGATGCTCACTACCACTCCCTTGTCTACCAGAGACCAGCTGAGGGAGAGAGTAGCATCACTGCCTCCACATCTTCCTACCCGTTATTTCCTTAACCAAGAACGCTTAAGGTCATATCACAGGGCAGGAGATGTAAAATCGAACAACCACTTCCAGCCCAAAAGAACTTTGTCTCAGGCTCAGTGTCTCTTCCAGAAGCCATTCACCACCACTCTAGAACTGTCTACCACTTACAGTCCCAGATATCTGGGAGGCTGAAGCAGGAGGACTACTTGATCCTACAAATTCAAAGCTAGTCTGGGGAACATAGTAAGACTGTCTCAAAATCAAATGAAAAATATAAGATTTCCTAGAGTTTCCCCACTTTCCTCTCTTTTATGAAGAGAGTATTTAAGCCTCAACCATCTGGTTTCTCCTTGACATTATACTTTGTATGCTGGCGTATCAGGCACATATGCTTGTTACTAAATTCACATGCTTTTCACCTGGTAATTTGTCTATTGGCAATTTGTTTCAGGGGACATTTTTATATCTGTAAAATCCTCCACATGACAGAGCATGCCTGGAGGGGTAAGAATTTACACAGCTACAGGTAGTTCCACAAGGTTCATCCGAAGTGCTAGTGCCGTCCCTCAGCAGAATAAGGGCTCTTAACAGTAAATACACTCCACATGTTCCCCATTATAGAGCGAGAACTAAATACAAAGTTGGGCAAAGCAAGTTCTATCTTTACTACCTGGCAGCCTTGTCTCAGCTACTTTTCTCATTGCTGAGACAAAATACCCAGTGCCCAAAGTTAAAGGAGAAAATGTTTATTTCAGTTCACAGTTTGTAGAGGTTTCAGTCCATAGTTGGCTGGCTCCAAGGCAAGGTAGCAGGGCACAAGGACATCACAGAGGAGAAACAGTCCATGGTGTGGCAATCAGAAGGCAGTAAGCAGGGATATTGCTCAGTGGCACAGCTCCTGCATGGCAGCCCAAGATCATGAGTTCAATTCCTGCTACCAAATAATAATAATAATTATTAATTAACTATTAATTATTACTTAATTAGTAATTACAATAGTAATTATTATTTAAATATTAAAGACACATTGCCATGAATTCTACCCAGATTACTCTCCTTTGCTCCGACACACCTGTCCCATTGTTCCTGTCACTTTCTGACACAGTAATGGAAGTCCTCATTCCCTAAGCATCTCTCGTTGTGTTCTCATGGCTTCCTCTGTGTCTTGAACAGATTCAAAAAGTTTCCTTCCCAGAGGTACTTTCACCCTGGGGAAGAGCCAGAGTCCACTGAATAAAGTGTGTGAGAGCACAATGTCATGTTTTTATGCTGCTTTCCATTAGATGGTGCTTGGCAGGAGCAGTCACTGTATTTTTTATTACAATTTGTAAAGACACGCAGAAAGATTTCCAGAACTGCTTCAGAAAGTAGTAAGAGTGAAGGGATAAGTGTGTTTGAAGTGAGGGAGAGTATTTTGAGAAAGTATTATATCTTTTACTGTCATACATTTTTAACATTTAAACACTCATTCTATTTTTATTATCATTTGTATATTTCATGAGTTCTGGACTGAAGGTGACATTGTCCCAAAAAGGTGTCCCACATGGAAGAAAGCAGAAAAAGATTATTCTATTCATAATTCAATACATAAATATATGTGCTGTTTGCCTGTGACCCTAAATTTCCCTTAGGAAAAACAAGTCAAAAAAACTTCCTTAAATGGTGTTAATCAGCATAATAACAGCTACCTCATAAGGAAACTGTCGATATTATTATAACTGCAGAGCAATTATAATAATGCCCGGCACATACAACTCCTCCACAAGTGCTCACCATATCAGAATATTTCACTTAGTTATACATCTGAGCTATTTCTCCTAATGATTGCATTATTTCCTTCTGAAGATGCACTTGTGTAAGCCAGGGTTCCAATAATTATACTCCCCAAGCCCAAGCCAATCAACAGCACTTCAACTTTTATTAGAGAGGAATCATGGCGATTTTCCCATCTATTGTCAGCAGCTACTTTTGCATTAAATGGCAGAGACCACCCAGCCCACAAAGCCTAAAGTACGTATTATGCAATCCTTGGCACGAAAAGTTTGCTGACCCTCACTTAGCTTATCCTCTGTTAAAGGATACACAGACTATTAGATAGATCTCCTATTACAACAAACATCACAGCACTGAGTATTCTTGACATATTAACAAACATATCTAAAAGATAAATTCCTAAGAAAGGCTTTTTTAGGTCAAAAGAAACACGCATTCTAACTTTGATAGATGATGCTAGTCGATTCTATTATGGACTGAACTGTGTCCCCTCATATATTGAAGTCTGAACCCCCAAAACGACTTAATTAGAAGTGGGTCCTGTAAGAAGGTGATTAGGATCAAAGGAGGCTGTCAGAGCTGGGTGCTAAGCTGGTGGGATTATTACGCGTTTTACAATCGCCAGAT
The DNA here is from genome assembly GCA_004027595.1 of Dinomys branickii. Lineage (NCBI taxonomy): Eukaryota > Metazoa > Chordata > Mammalia > Rodentia > Dinomyidae > Dinomys > Dinomys branickii. The sequence continues at coordinate 80,393 of PVLD010008049.1, forward strand.
GAATCATCCTGGGAAGCTTTTAGGACGATGGTTAACCCTGTCCACTGTGTGAATATACAGGTACAAAAAGGAGGCCTCCACACTGGACACAGCTGGGTTTACTATGTCACGACTATGAATTCTGGAACATGAACCATTCAGGTTACCCTACCAAAGACTAACAAACAAACATGAAATCTAATCCTTCAAGTGTTAACAAGTATTCCCATCTGAAATATCGCAGATGGTACAGAATTATATTTTATAAAGGTATGTTAGAAGGGTATGTTTTTAAAAAATGTTTCAATGTATAAATATACAGTGTTGGCTCATCTTTTGAATAGAACTGGTTCTCCTCACAGAAAAATTTCAGTCAATTAAACAATCAAGTAATATTTATTGAGTACCTGTGTGCTCAGTACAAAGTGCCTGATACCCCAAATATAGCAATGAACAAAGTTAATACATTCTCCACCCAACCAGAATTTTTAAATGATGGTAACCATGCCCAGTAGAAACTTCAACAGTGAATAATGCTCAATATCTATATTTTCCCATATGGCAGCCATCAGCTACATGTGGCTATTCCACCATCTAAAATGTGACAAGTAGGACTAAGGAAATGAATTTTTCATTTTAATTACATTTAGTTTATTTGAAGGGAAACTTACATAGCCCCGTGGGGCTACTGGGAAGCACCCTGGGCAGTGCGGCTCTAATGGATCAGCCTGGAATGTGTGTCCATTGTCTGGGGAGAACTGCTGATGGCACACGGGGTACTCAATCTCAGTACGCAGGGAGACGACTGCTATGCGCTGGAGCCCCTTGAAGTGTTAGTTGGTAACCTGTTGGTTTAGTTCACTGACTGTAACCAAGCTATCACTAGCTGCATACTGGCAAGGTACAGAAGCAGAGAATGGTACCAAAACCTGCCCTTTATCAACAGTACAGGGGTTGCACTTTACCAGCCTACCCCAATTATAGATGTGTTGCATTTGCTTCACAGTGTTTAAAATTATTTTGAGGTAGAGGTTGACATTTAAAATCCAAGTGCTTTCACATTTCAGACTTCCTGAGAAAATTCTGAGATCCTAAGAGTAGCTGGCTGGGCTGTTGGTGCCTCTGGTTTTATCAGAGGAGAGCTGTACCTGCATCATGACAATCACAGCCCACTCCCTACCCTCACCCCTTCAGTGCCTTCACTCAAGTATCTAAGGCCTGCCTGGCCTTCAGGGTCACCTGTGCCTTTAATATCTACTCTAAGGCTTTGGTTCACCCCCCAGCCATTTCCCTGGGAAAGTCTCAGATGGGTGTGCAATTGCACACACATATACGTGCACCCTAATTGCACTTCACACTTCTGAACCGCTATGCCTTGGCCAGTGCTGTTCTTCCCTCCCTGTGCTATCAGACCCTCGCTCCCCTTTGGAGAGCCCACCGGGAGATTCCGCCTTTGCTGAACTACCTGCCCCTTCTCAGGAAGGGGAAGTAGCTTCTCCTTTGGGATGCCCTGGCACTCCACACACACTGCTGTCGCCACACATTTTCCCCACCCAGGGCTCCACACAATATCTGCCTGAGGGAGGGAACAGCGTCCTAGTCCTTATCACCCTTTGACCCTCGAGTGGAGTCTGATGAATGAATCCTGAAATATCCAGGCCAGGCCTTCTCCACTGATCAAAACTTGTACTCAGTTGCACCCTGCATGTCTCCACGAAGGTCCCTGAGGCCTGGAGTCCCCAAGTGCCTGCCCATCTCCTCCCCTCTATCTCTCCACCTCTTGGAAAGGCTGGTCTCTCCCCTGTCTCTCCCGTGGGAATGACAGGGAATCTCTTACAGTTCCACTTAGTGGTAACTTTTGACCCTATTCTCCACATCTCCATAGCTTCTAAAGCTTGTCCCTTTACTGTCCCCAGTTTCCCGCTATTTCTAGTACAAATCTCTTCTTTCTGATCTTCATCCTGGGTCAACTATCTCAACAGTCCTCACCCTGGATTCCCAGGGGTTCTCTTTCACTATCCTGACACCCTGTGCCTGGCAATCCACTACCTGCTCCCTAGCAACTAAGCAGCATCTCCACGGCTCCTGTTGCCCTGCAGACAAACTCTGGCCTCCAGAGTGACAGCGAGGGCCACCCTCCAGTTCCAGGAGCTGCCTTCCCAGCCTCATAATGTACTGCATGCTGCTCCCTCCTCCTGCAAAGCCTTCCTCCCCCAGCAATTCACAAACTCGGCTCAAATGTCACCAGAGAGGTGTCTCTTGGCCCCCCTACCTAAGTTGTTCCCCACCAAAATTTGTCACCCCAAGCTACCCCATCAAGCTGTGTCAAGTCTCAAATCAAAATCAGTAACTTTCGTATTTTTTATTGTGACCATAATGCTAGTGACCAATCTTGTCGAGATTAAGCATTTACCCCACTAAAATGCGGCACCGTGAAGTCAGGCATTTGTCTGTACTCCATGCCCTCTCAGAGCGATGACACACAGCTGGCATTCAGTCTGCACTGGCTGTTGAACACCAAACAAAGAATGAATGAGTAAATGCCCATGTAGATGAATAAACACAAAGCAAGCATGGACCTAACTCAGGCAGCTATGAAGAAATGGCTCCCGGATGTGTTCCAGTGAATTCCTCCCAAAAGTAATATTCTTTTTTTTTTTTTTTTTTTTTTTTTTTGCGGTACTGGGGATCGAACTCAGGACCCTGAGCTTGCTAGGCAAGCCCAAAAGTAATATTCTAAATTACACATTTGAAAAGAAGTATCTGAGTGTCTAAAGCAATGGGAATTCTTGTTGATCAATAGTGTCAGTGATAGTCATGTGGGAGTAACTGAGGTATCAGTTAATCTTTATTTGGATGTTATTTTTAGTGGCTCTGTGTTCCTGAACCCTACAAGGGGCTTGGGGACTTAAAACTGGTAGTGGCATTTGCTTCGGCAGACAAGACACGTAACAATTCATCATTGTGGCAGGTGCTGAGGAGTTCAAGGAAATTTCTTTCCCTGCTTTCCTAAGTCATACCTCAGAAGGACATATATTGTGTTAGGGAAATTAGAATTCCCTCAAATAGATTTTTCAGTGTATTAATATCTCTGTTGAACTAAAGATTGGATATTTCTGTTTATAACTTGATTATCTTTATTTTTACCTGCCCAATTTCAAACATGCCAAGAAAAAGACATATTGCCATCTGTTTCTGAGTTTCTAAAGGACAGTTTCATCAAAACTATGTTTTTCAAACCCTGTATGCACACCATGGTGAGACTGGTCTGAAACAGAGTAAAACAAAAATCTCTTTAAAGAAATAAATTGTGTTATTCTAGGAATCCAAATTTCTCCAGGTTAAATCATATTCCCTTCAACATAGAAGCGCTGATCAAAATTTATAGTATATCATATTTTATTCTTCAGTGCATACTGAGCTCAAACTCTGACATGGGAAAGAAAACCCTTCTGGACTTGAAAACTCACATGCTAGAGTCATATAAAATGAGGAAAATAAAGCTTTGAGTGGAGGTGGAGAAGTCCAGTTCCCTAGGCAAAGGCAGAAATGGATTCATATAGATGGGTTGCAGAGCAGCCAGGAAAGACTACCCACCGGCTCCACCAAGGGGACAGGAGACCCCCACCAGCCAGCAGCGAGGGCTCAGAGCACTCCAATGAGGACCTCCCCCTCTCATAGGAGGAGCACAAGGCGCAGCTCCTTAGGAGTGAGGAACAGAAGCACTGCCTCTGAAAGGTCCGCTGCAGAGAGGGAGGAAAGAAATTACTGTGGCTCCACTGGGGACCTGGTTTTATAGTTGTGGATTCATGTCACATTTATTACAGGCCTTGTAGCCCAAAGGATGAAGGTGGTCTTGGTTCAGTATGAAAATCATGCATGGACTAGTCTTGAGGGAGAAAAATTCAAACTTTATAACTAATTGCGACTAAAGTAATTATAACTACAGTAAAAACAGAACTAGGCAGAGGGCACAGGAATAAGAAGGTCAAGTTTCCTTTACCTATCTTTTTACATGTTGGGTTTATAAAGTACCTGTACCTGTCATTTATACAAAAATAAATTCAGATTTTGGATGCACACAGTCAAACCCCTTCGGAAGACTCGGCAAGCCAGCCCCTCCCTGCATGAGTTCCCACTTCCAGAAAGGATGCTGAGCAGCTCCTCATCAGAGTGAACAATTCCTTCGGATTTTCTGGCAAACCACTCTATGCTGAGCTGAGCATTCTCACCTGATTCCTTCACACCATGGGCATTAAAATCCTAAATTTGAATGCATGGATGAACCAAAGAGGTTCTGGCCCTTCCTCACGAGCAGTGACTGACAGGAGAAAGCCTACATTTTGTTACATTTCTGTGTTAATTAACAGGATAACAGGCACCAATTCCACATAGATGGGTGAGCTGGCTGTGTCTCTGCAATTACAGGGCATGTTTTATTCATGAGAGAAGCTCAGCACACTCCTGAGAGCATCGGAAGCAGTTTCTCCCCCTCTCAAGCATCAGAAAGGTCTACACAGGGACAGCACTCATGTGAAATTAAAGGACCTTGCTGCCACCCCCACCCCCACCCAGTTATAATATTATAAGGCAATAAAGCCCACGCTTATGATCATCTTTATTCAGAAATTTAATTTCCACTGGATCAGACAGGAATTGAAATGCTCCAGGCCACCTGCGGGCAGCATCACCCTATGGGCTGATAACAAAGCCACATCTTTCCAGGTGGTTTTGCCACTGCCCAGCCTGCAAGAAGAAAGGGCCAGGCAAGTGGACCCACTGCGTTGTGGTGGTAAGCTTGGCCCAGTGCCTGCTGGCTCTGGGTAACAAACCCCAAAGAAGTAGACAAACCACCCAACAAGAGATGTTACATAAAACATACAGCGCAGGAGGATTCATCCTGCCATGCAGGATTCCCATGGAGCCTGAATCTGGACTCAGCTGTGGGTGGACTGGCTGCCCTGTGCAGGGCCTAGTTATAAAGGCCACCTGTCTCATGCAGGCCCATGGACAGCAGCAGCAGCAGGGATATGCAGAAAGAGGATCGCAGGAGGGATTGTGAGAGACAGAGAGGGACTAGACAGGTAGCTGTCACTGCACAGATATGCAGACAGAGGGACATGGAGATAAGGTAGATAGGCACTGACAATGCAGGGCATGAAGGGACGGAGGACACAGGTAGTTTCATGGATGTGGGTGCAGCTCTGGGCAAGGAATCACTGAGTCCGTGCCAGCTGCATGGGGTCACTCAGCTGATATGCTCCTATGCAGGTTTCTCAACTTCTCGGGGCCTGTTCGTGGATATGCAGCGAATATTTAAATAAGCCAGTGTTTCTAAAGTTTTATAGCGACTTCTGCACCCAGGAAGCTAGAGTAAACATATTCTCACAGTATTTTCAGGGAAATTATTAACTATGATAAAGCAGGCTAGTCTAAAAGGTAGAGTCAGGAAGGGCCGTTGCGACAACAAAAGCCTCCTAGCAGTGAGCGCCCCGGGTGGCTTCTAGTCTCATGCTCCTCCAGCTGGGTACTAGAGAAGCTGCCACCAGAAATGCAAAGCCTACAAAGAGCTCTTAATCAAAGGATCAGGAAACGGTGGCCTAGAGAAGCCAAAAAAGTAGTTAGGCAGTCAGCACTTGTACTTTGCTGCAGTAAACTCCATTATAGGCAGTCATGCCCCCCTGGCAGGTCAGCAGAGGACCACAGCTCAGCCAAAACCGCCACCTCCCCAGGTGCCGCAGAGCCCAGAAGTGAACATCAGAGTACTGTCGAAGGCAGCTAAGACAGAGCCCAGGGACTGCCATTTTCAGTAGCAAAAAGCAAGGCCTCCCCCACCAGAGTGTCAGGGACCTTCTCCCTCTCTACAGGGCAGGTGGGTCCCTAGGATCCTGGTGGAGATGTGGCACTTCCCCCACCTTCCAGCAGAGATGAGGCAACCCTACCCATGGTGTTGGAGTCACAGGGAACAATAGCAAGGCGCCTGCGGCCTCCCAGCCTCAGGAAGCCAGAGCCGTCACTCTTGACCAGAAGTAACAAGGACCCCAGCCCCCACACTCGCATGCACATGCACACATGCACACACAATGTCACTGGCAGTGGAAGCCTCCCAGGGAGCCTGGACTTCCACTCAGACCTGACAGGAGGCCCCTTTCTTCTCTCTCTACTGCCAAAGTCCAGAGGAAGCTGTCTAAATGAAAGCTTAAATATGGTGGAGACACTCATCACATAACAACCACAACCAGGTTTCAAGTTCTAAAACCCAGCCAACACAAACCACAATAATAACTAAATAAATAAAATTTTAAAATATATATAAAAACATATGTATTATATAAGTATATAAATATGCTAATATATTTATATATTATATAATGCATAATTAATAATATATTATTAATAATTATTATATAATAATATTAATCTGGAGTCCAGATTAATAAATAATAATATAATTATAATATCTAATTATAATAATTATTCATATAATTGTTAATAATTAATAATTATATAATGTAATCTGGGTGGTATATAATATATTATATAT